>JAIGNY010002621.1:1870000-1875000 GCA_020152595.1 Chiridota heheva
TGAAACACATTTGGATTTTCAAAATGGCTGTTTCGCGCTTAAAAGCCTAGCTCTATCGTCTATTCTATCTGATATTTCGAAAACGGCGTGGTGAACATATGAAATGCGAGTGGAAAAGTTGTAGCTATGACAGTAATGATTTTCATTAGTTTTAATTATCCCCTAGCAAAGATATTTTTCCCAGACGTATTTCAAATTTGAAAAATGTAACATTGCATAAAGCTTTAACGTTAGGATAGCAAAGGATCATGGGAAATATCACAAAATGGCGGCTTCCATGTAGCAAAATGTTCCCATTAATAGGAACATTTATTTTTCCATTAATAGGCATGCTACCGTACTGATTATGGGGATGGGGAGCATTTCATTTTCAAGCCAAGATATAGCTATAAGAGAAATGCTCGGTGGTATGCAGGAAGCATTAAGGACGAAAGTGAAGAATTAGAAAAAGCTATCCTGGCTAACTTTTTTGCTTGCATCGCGGATATGCAGTTCTTGTTATGCAGCAACTGATTTCCAAGGGGGAAGATGGGGGGAGATAGGAAGGAAGGATGGGGGGAGGGGGGGGGGGGTGGGGGATCGGTTGCCTTGATGATTGCATCTGATGATATCAAAAATCTACTTAGATGTAGACTGAAAACAGGTGGAAAAGTAATCACAGAGGAATGGGTAAGTGACAATTTCAAGATAGATAAAATTCAACCTGTTGACCCTCAAATTTTATAAAAGAAAAAAAAAAGAAGATATGTTTCTCTTGGGTGCAGATTTGATTTACAAGTGGAATGTAGTGGGGGAGATGAAATCAGCACACCTTCCGATGCAGCATGCTGAAATTATAACAGATTCCCGATAGACCCCATGTGCTATTTTCCATTATGACTTGGGTGATTTTAGAAAATTACCTTTACCTGAAAGTGCAAAGAAATGTGTTAGAGGGTGCGATGCTGCAAAAGCGGGGGCTTGTGGTGAAGACCCTGAAATGCAAAATAAAAATCAATCTGGGTCTGTAGAGCTTCCCAACTTGGTGACTGATGAAAATGTAAAAGCCGAAATTTCAAAATGCAGGCATGCTTCTGAATTTGCAATGCAAGCTGATCCATCACTACAGGTAACAGGTAACAGTTAAGTATGACGATGATAATATTACTTTATTGACTTCAAGTGAATCCCAGTTATGCAAGTATATAAGAACATGTAAAATTGAAACTTAAATTGCTGGTGATTTTACTTCTATCATTTGAATTTTTTTTTATCAAAGGTATCAATATGGTGATAAACAAGTATCAATATGGTGAATATGGTGATTAACAGGTATCAATATGGTGATTGACGGGGAACGAAGACATTTTGATAATGTTACTCGCAAAATTTTAAGTTGGTATATGAAAAATTAAGCTACGGATCATGATATTGAATAATATCAAAATTTCAATCAGCAACTTTAAGGATCTCCTGAAGAAATTTCAGAATATATTTTAACATGTCAGATACCGCACAGTAGGCCTATGCATCATACCTGTTTCAGAAACGTATTCTTTTGTTGCTGTTGTTCTTTCTTCTTCTTATCATTATATTAAGTTATACATTGGAATTTTCCCACAAACATGTTAAGAGTCTCAATGACTTTGGAAAACTTGTTTGTGACTGCTGTGTGATCAAATAAACAAACAAAAAATAAAACACGCCCCCCTCTACTCCCACACTAATCTACAATGCGGTAGTTGACAGGCAAAATGGTGAATTCTATTCAATTGCGGCTTCTAGCCTGCAAAAAGCCACACCAGCTAAATGTTCATAGTAAACTACTACTCTCAAAGTCTTCTATCTTCTTCAAGGTGCGCACCCAAAAAAGTTCAAAACAGGAATTAGCTCTGTCTTTTTCAAGCATCTTCACAACATCGTTAGCCAAGCTGTTGCCTTTTGCAGCATCTATGTTAGGACTCTGAAGTATGCGACTGAGATCATCCGTCATCTTGAACAACCCGAGCAGCTAAATATGAAGTAAAAGCTCGTCATCATTGCTTGGACGCCACGAATTCATCCTTTGAATTAAGTTTCTTACAAATACGAGAAAGACCACTCTCACAGCTCCATCAACTCACTATAGTTATCAAGAACTACAAGTGTTTGTGTGTGTGTGCGCGCGCGCGCGTGCGTGTGTGTGGACGGGAGGAGAAAGGAGGGGCGGGGAGGGGGTGGGGGTGGGGGTGACATGCTTTTAATTGTTTCCCATAATTTATTATTTTGCTTTATTGTAAATTGGATTTTCCCGGAAAAGTGGGGGGAAACATACTGAATGAAAAGTGGGGGCCATGAAACACCTGTTTATCATAACGTTTTGCAAATTATTGGGGCCATGCCCCCTCCCCTTCCATTCCCGGCTCCTATGGTCCTGACACAACAAGGAATCGCATCACACAACACGTTTAAAACTCTGCTGAATGGTTGAATAATCATACGGTTTTAATGAGTTTGGGCTTAGAAAACTGTTTGAAGTTCGTTGGCAAATATACATATAACAAACATTGTCCAATCAGAATGATTTTAACATACGTATTGCAATACAAATTCATCAAACTTTTACAAGTTTAGCCGTTGTAATTGATAAAATATCACTCAACACTAAAGTCATTGAACTTGTAATGTGCAAGCACATAAAACGGATAAAAAACAAATACACTTTATTTTCAATAACAAAATTACATGTAGTGAAGTATAATGAAGACGCTTGATTTGTATACCATAGGAAGGAAAGCAAATTGCTCTCTTGTGTACCGATTTTAGCCAGTTCGATTGAGACAACAACTTGTTTGCTATTGTCTTGGGAACACGTGTAGGCCCCTACTCTGATTTTTAAAGCAGTTTTCTTACGATGAACTGGTGTGTGTGTAGGAATGATAAGCAAATGCGTGCAAGGTTCCCATATGACAACTTTGACCTTAATATGGGGGTGCCACAAGGGATATCGATCGCTACCTTTGATTCTTTACGTAAGTAAACTAACTATAAGAAATCGGCGAGTAAAAAAACAGTTAGAATTAGCAAACTTGATGCGAGTATAAAAGTCGAGTTATCAGTTATTTCCAAAATTAACCAATATTTAAAGTAGAGTTACGGATATCCAAAGGGCAGTCACGGATATCGAAAGAGGGAGTCTCGGATATCAAAGGCCGCGAGTCACGGATATTAAAAGGTATAGTTACGGACAGGGTTCCACTACTGGGGGATGCTGACATATTTACCCGACAAAAATCTATTATTGTCCCAACAGAAAGTCTTTGCAGGGGCGCATTTCATTCAGAGGCGTAGAAAGTGGGGACGGGGATTCTGCCCTGGAGAGGATTTCGCCGTCCTGGTTGAATGCTTCCTTCCCGATTTAGAGATCAAATTAGAAACTTACTGATATAAAATTGATATAAATGTTGGTAGAATTTTGGAACATTTCCCGAAATTGAAAAAAAAATTCCTGAAGATGACGGAAATTTCCCAAAAATGCAGGCCATTTTCGGAAGATTGAAGAACAATTTACAAAAATTAAAGAATATTTCCCAAACAATTAAAGAAAATTTCACTAAAAATCGAATACAACTTTCCAACAATTGAGCGAAAATTTATTCACCAGTGCAATTTTTCCGTTTGTAACCGATAAATATTTAGGTTTTTGCTCCTCTGAGCTGCTGAGAGTTGACCCTTCCTACACCACTACGTGACCAAACAACAAGAATGCCATCACATTTGCGCACGTGTTGTGACGCTCGGACGCTTGTTTAATTTTTTCGATATATTGTAAATACTTTGTCCTGTTTAAATTTTTTGCCCAAACCAATTCAGAACCCGTGAGAATATTATACTACCACAGTAGCTATCGCCTTTTTGTGGATGAAAGGGGGATGGAAGGATGGAAGGGGCATTCAGTCGAAGTCGAGGATGGAAGAGGGGCATTCAGTCGAGGATGGAAGGGCGGCATTCAGTCCAGGATGCAAGGGGGAATTTAGTCGAGGATAGGAGGGGGAATTAAGTCGGGGGGGGTTTAAAATTTTGGTTCATATTTAAAGATTTTTGTCTCTCAATCAGTCCGGGAGCAGCCCGAAAAACTGGGTACTTTGAAATACCCCAATGATTGGTTACTTTTATGTATTACGTCATCGCATGAGCTTACACATTTGACTAGCCCACAATAAACATATGGGCTTTTTCATTTTCCGCTCCGGATTGCCCAAAATTTCAATGAATATCCTGAAAATTTGGAGACGGATATTAAATAGATATTCAAAACTTTTTGCCGCTGCTTTTTTATAGTCACGGTTGCCTTTTTGAGAAAATGAAATAAACCTCGGGGGTTCTAAGGCTTCCACTGAGAACCTAAAAGAACTTTTTTTTTCTAAGAATGTACCAATGCTTTGCCCTTGGACCCATCAGACACGGGCCTGGAACACGACACCATGGCGGCTTATGTTAATTATTGGAATGATTTGGTGTTCTCTCACTTTGTCAGGAATTATTGTTGTGTCCCCTTCTCCCAATAGAACTCTGGCGAAGCTCGTGTAAAATTCATTTATTTAATTTACTATAAAGATTATTGGGTAGTATATGAAATAGTGAATTGAGAAATAGGATGGTGTATGCACGAGCCTGCAAAGTTATGGTTGATCTGTTATTCTGCCTAGTACAAAATTACTTAAATTAGGACTATAATATACGACATTGCAAAAAGATGGATGATCTAATTCGCCCTGGATTTGGCCCCTAACTAAGCTTTGTTGCTAGATTTGAAATTACTTCAAACATATTTCTGCTATTGAAATCCCAACATCGAGACCGGCTTCCGGACGCTTAGTCCCCTGGCTCCCACCAAGGCTTTGTCCCTAAATTTGCCACAATTTTAAGCGATCTGCCCACCATCGGTTCATACACCATTGCACTGGACAACAAATTGTCCACGGATACTAATATTGCAAAAACAATTGTCAAAATGCATTCTTTTAATTTAACAATTTAAA
>JAIGNY010002621.1:1880000-2030000 GCA_020152595.1 Chiridota heheva
TTATACTCAAAATTTTTAAGTGGTCAAAATTTTTAGCACCACATCAATGAATTATGAAAGACATTATTCAAGTAACAAAGGATTTACTAAAGAAAACGTCAAGATCGTCCTGGCCTGTAATAAGTCTTTATCACAAAATTTGCATAAAGTATGCAAACTGAGACCTGAGATTTAATCACTGTTTAACCAATTTTGATGAAATGTTTTGCTACTATGATGATTTATATCTTAAAACATTTTTTTGCCTATACACAACCATATACCTTCAAGCTTCTAATGAAGTAAAGAGATACAAATTGATTTATGCCCAGTATATTCCATCTCACATACTGGCATACTAAGATATGGCAGGTCAAACGTGACAACTATTTGCCACTATTATATATGTATATATAATTTAGATGTCTACCTGACATTTTCTTGTTAAACCTGACAACTATTTGTCACTCTTACACATGTACATCTACTTTAGATGTATACCTGACATTATTTTGTAAAACCTGAGAAATATTTGTACTCTTATTTGCGTCTACCTCAGATGTCTACCTGACACCGTTTTAAACCTGAAAAACAGTCACACTTATCTACTTCATGTCTACTGGATGTTATCTTTAGATGTCTAATTCACATCTTCTTTAGCTGTCTATAATATATATTATCCATCACAATTAACCACAAGTATGAGGTACTGCTTTAGTTACCTGTCAGACTGTCATACAACATTAATATATACAAATAGTATAGGCTAGTAATATGTAAAGTATGAATGTAGAGCTCCATATCGAAAGCCTATGTTTGTTTGTGTATAATGGTTGTTAGAAATGTATAATTATGCATATGATCAAATTAAAAGTGTATATACATTTAATAAGTTATTCCACCTTCACAAAAAATTACCAAATGAAGATAGATTAAAATTTCTTCAAACATGGTGAACATCTGCAGAAAAAATAATAATTTCTGTAAAAATTAATATATTTCTATACTAGTTTCAGTACCTCAAATGATCTATTCAAAGTCTACATGCAAAACCATGTTTGTAATTATGAATGTAAATACATACATTACACACATGTTCATTACATACGCATTATAATTTAAACCTTCAGTAATCATATTCAGTCATTATCTTCAGTAATTATTTTCAGTCATATACGAGATATATGTAAAGATCTCATGATATATTACTTGCAGAGATTAGGCCATCCTTTACAAAAAAAAAAAATGTTGCCTATCTACCGATGCACATTTTTAAAACAAGACTGATTATTCCACACAAACAATTTTTCAAGCCTGGTCTTTTTCAGCAAAAAACAGATATGATTGCCGAAATACATACTGATTTAAACTAAACTGCTAAAATACATTTATTTCAAAAATAATCATGCACAACAAACGTACTATATGTTGTGGCTTTTACTTTGTTTGACGCCAAGTAATACTTAATGTTTGTTTCAATAACAGAGGCCATCAATCTTTTTTATCTATTTAAAACTTATTTGTAATTCTCAATGCAGAAAACAGCTTTGAAAACTTCTTGTTATTGTACAGTGTAGTTAATGAAACTACACACCATCAGCTTTATTCCAAATAAAAATGTCTTTGCAAACACACATATTGGCAGTCTCTAAATCACATATTGTATGCTTATCATTAAACTTATTTCATGGCACCCCAATTGTTGGTCAATATGAAGTAGTAATGCGCATGTCAGTAAAATCTCTATGCATTTCAGATATGAATTAGACCCTAGTTATTTGATATAGTAAGGCCTAACATCCAATATGGAACAATATACAGATTAACCTTCCCAACTTTTACTGTTTAACAAATAACGCAGAAATTCGTAATGGGCTAATATATTAATAAAATGTCTTTGCAAACACACATATTGGCAGTCTATAAATCACATATTGTATGCCTATCATTAAATTAAACAATTGTGGGTTATGAAGTTTGAGCATGTCAGTAAAATCTCTATGCATTTCAGATATGAATTAGACCCTAGTTATTTGATATAGTCAGGCCTAACATTTAATATGGAACAATATACAGATTAACCTTCAACTTTTACTGTTTAACAAATAATGCAGAAATTTATAATGGGCTAATATATTAATAAAATGTCTTTGCAAACACACATATTGGCAGTCTCTAAATCACATATTGTATGCCTATCATTAAACTTATTTCACGGCACCCTAATTGTGGGTCAATATGAAGTAGTAATGAGCATGTCAGTAAAATCTCAGATATCAGATATGAATTAGACCCTAGTTATTTGATATAGTAAGGCCTAACATCCAATATGGAACAATATACAGATTAACCTTCCTAACTTTTACTGTTTAACAAATAATGCAGAAATTTGTAATGGGCTAATACATCAAAAGGTATATACAAATGTTTGTAAAATTGTTAATGGAATACAAATTAAAACATGTATAGCATTATGTTTAGGGTAAGTCTAACAGCTGATTTGCATTGGGGTTGTTTTATTGAATCAATTGTTTTAAAGTTGAACTACAATATCAAGCAGATTTGATAGGCTTACCGTTAAAAAGAAAATTAATTGAGAAACATCTAGGCCAAGGTTGATGTCATAATAATATAGAAAAAAAGTATCAGTATCAAAGCTTATATCAGCTTATTAAAAATCATTCTGTCACCATTGACACTCATCTGGAATCTTGACCGAAATTTTTTGGAGCCACATGGAAACAAAGTTACACTTGTTATTTTATATGAAGTGTAAATTATTAAATTTACAACATATTTGTTTTAATAGCTGTAGGCCTACCTCAGTTTTCTATTAACAAGCTTAACTCAAGTTTCTGCAATGATTGTATACACTGAATCCACCTTTTGTCAGCCTGATGAAATGTGCAATATTAATTTAAGGTCCTCTGATTTAAGTGCTGTTCATCTTTCAATGTGTCAAATACTTTTAATACTTGTTCTTGAACATCTTTTTGAAAAGAACTATAAAATAGCTGTTAATGTTTGATATAAAACACTGAAAAATATTTAAGAATTGGCTTTATGGCAACCCATAAAGAGTTTTAGCTTTAATGCAATGTATGTATATTCTGCTAAGGCAGCTAGGCTTAATAAAAGTCATCGGTTACATATCCGATAACAACACAAATTTAAACAAGTGAAATATGTGTTAATAATACTTTTCTACAATGAAAAAGAAAAATATTGCTGTGAGTTGTATTTACAGGGTGCCTGACAGTAACTTGCATATAACCATGACATTAAAACTTTAATTGTAAGAAATGTTGTCAACTTGTCATTTCACTTTGAGGTAATTAATTCTTAATAGCAAATTTATTAAGAACTATGCACTGTCTTTTTGTAATTGTAAAGGCAAAATACTTTGCAAATGATTTATGAAGTGAACTAAATTGTGGTGTTTCTTATACCTAAAATCAGCAAACTATGTAGAGTGAAGCTGATGAAAGTATAGTAACTGCAGTATTACCCTAATGGTAATGTTTTTTTCTTATTATCATTATTCCAAATCTGCTTTTTGTTAAAACATAAAAAAACCCATAAAAAACAACAATCGTGTTTTAGCATTTTAGAACTAAGCAATTAAAGTTGTTGGGTAAATCTAGCAGTCTTCAGGAGAAAATTTATACTCGGTGTAAGCTAACATGAACAATGTTTCGTAATTCAATTGGAGTACCTTTCAAGAACTTTCTTTAATGATTTTAAAATGTGACCCTAACAGTAACAGTTTCTTTTTTTTTAATTGAATTATTCCACTTAGACCAAAGAAGTTGCCATTTTTGTTTAAATTGACATTTAACCTAGTCAGTCCGAATCGTACCCCCTATCGGGAAAGGTTCTGTTCTCTCGATCGAGGATCCTTTACAGAAGTATCCCACAATGTATTTATCTAAATCAAAGTTTGTATAGGAATAACATAAGAATCAGACACATTTCGAGCGCGGGGAACTCAACCACGGCAAAGGGTTTAAATTATTCTTCACAATTTGAAATAATGGCATATGCATGATCTTTTCACCGTGTGCTTTTAAAATTCACCGTGCGGTTTTCGAGAAATTTGAAGAGAAGTGATGAATTCGGGGGGTGTACGAAAATCGGGGGTGCCGCGCCTATACTATAGTAGAAGGTACATTCTGACAGTAGGCCAAACAAAGGTTTTAATCTGGTCGATCGCCGGACGGTGTAAAAGTAAATTTTGGCCCCCGGCCCTTATTTTCTAGAGTATTTGGGCCCCTAGACAATTAAGCCGTAGCCATCCAGTAAATTTGTTCCCCCTTCATAGTAAAAACGGTCCGCTAGGAAATTTGGGCCCTGGTTCTACTTTCCTAAGAAATTTAGAGACAACAACTTGTCCCCCTTTTGCAAGAAAAAGCCCTTCTTCTTCCTTCACGGTAAATCTCGCTGCCGTTGTGCGTAAAGCACGCTTGTTTCTTTCTGTTTAGTGTATCCCGATGGGTACTGCCCAGATCGAAGAAAATATTATATTTCTTATTCAGCGAAGAACTTACTGGAAACCATTTTCTGTTCGTGGGCAAATTGTACGAGTACAACGGCGCTGTATTCCGTACATAAATATTACTATTTTTGGTTTTAGCTTATCACTTCAGTACACAAAATTAATTGAATAATTGAAGGAACCGTACAGACACACCAGTAAGTACCCCAGTAAAATCAGTGAAATAAGGACCGAAGGGAGGGGGGGGGGGGGAATTTACGGGCGGCCAAATTTACTATCACACTGGAAAAGCATGCATTGGCCTACGGAGCAGTCGCGTGGTGGGTCATGTTTCACTGGGCGGGGGAATTAAAATCAGTGTTTCAAATCTATAGTGGAAGCCCTGGCAAGGGTCCAGGGGGCGAAGACCCCCGGAAGCGCTGAATTACACGTGGTTTTCATTGCAGAATATTACTTAATATTGTGTCAAATCCAGGGTCTAAGCTTTGCGTTCCTTGCAATTTTAGTAGTAGAAAATTGCTTAATATTGGGTCGAATCTAGGGTCGAAGCCCCTGGAAGCCCTGCATTTCTCGCGATCTTGAAAGCAGGAAACCTGTTTAATATTGTATCAACACCACGGGTGAAATCTAAGAGCGAGGCCCTGGTAGGGGCCAGGCCTGAAAGCATGTACGTCTCTCGTGATTTTGATAGTAGAAAATTGCTTAAAATTATGTCAAATTTAGGGGCAAAGCACCCGGCATGCATGCCTAGAAACCCTGCGCTTCAAAAGATTTTGATAGCAAAAACTTTGTTTAAAATTGTGTTAAATCTATAGGCATACTAGAGGCAAAGGCCGCGAAGCCCTGTTGGGGACTCACGGGTGAAGCCCCTGGAACCCTAGCCATATGTAATTTTCTTTAAAATACGACAAATCTTTGGGGCGAAGTTCTAGGATAGGAGCGTTAGGCGAAGTAAGCACTATACGTGAGCCCTATCCTGCCTATAGAGCTATACGTTTCTCGTGATTTTGATAGCAGAAAATTTGTTTAAAATTCTATCAAAGCTAGAGGTAAGCCCCGGAAACTATGTTTTTTTTTTAATTTTGATAGCAGAACATTTGTAAATATTGTTAAATCTAGGGTTGACGTCCTGGCTGCCTGGTACTGTGATAGGCGGAGAAGCCCATGGAGCTTAACGTTTTGTGGCGTGATTTTGGTAGCAGAAAATGGCTTAAAATCGTGTCAATTCTACACTAAATTTAGTTAAAAGGAATATAGATTTTAGAAACGAATGTTCAAATTTAGGATCCAATTGACGATGTGTCTTTAGTCATGTTACAGTAGCTGCGGTCCAGGAATGATTTTCATGTTTTTGATGTAAGAATAAAGCTTTGCCAGTTTGAGAGAAAACATTTATAACGTTTGTTTCACAAATGATTCAAATTGTTGGGAATAAAAAGTTTGAAAAAATATATTCGCAGGACAAGTTTTGTGCCCCTGTCTGCCTGTGAGCATTTGGTACCCTTCAGAAAGTTTAACTGGGTGGCAGTTGTCCCCTGTCACCACGCAACTGCTACGTACAGGTTGGGGGAAAGGGGAGAACATTTGGGAGGGAATAGTTTTCATTATAACGCCAATTTAGCTGTTCATTTGAGTATTCGGTCTTTTGAACATGCATACGGAACATCTTGAGGGTGAAAACATGCAACAATTTGTACACAACTAAACACCACGCTATACACACGAGGCTGTGCTTTTAAACTTCGAAAATAACTTTTCTACGACATTTCTATTAAATTTGCAACAATTTCTTGCACAAATGCCCAAGCGAACGTAGAGATTTGACAGGGACGGAGGGGGGGGGGGGGGGCGGAATGAACCAAGGGCAAAATCCATTGAGGGCACTTTCATTATTTAGGATTTCTAATGAGGATCTAAACCATGTCAGGGGAGGCGGAAGATGTTTGAATCCAGATCCGGGGGGCACAGGATTTGAGGGGCTTATTCGTGACTGACATATTTTAAAAGCATGCTGTACTGTACGACTTGAGTGACAATTCTTAATGTCCTCCCCTTCCCCTTCCCATCCCAATAACTTCACCTGAAACGTCTAATTTTGTATCGGTCATAAAAGTTCTCTTTTTCCTTTCTTCTTAACTTTGCAGCCACGACAAATTGCAGATTTGTGAAATTTAGATTAGAATATTGAGAACCAAAATTCGGGAAAATTTTATATCGAGATCTATAAGAATTGGGAAATTTATTAATCATAATTCTGTAATTCGGAAATATTTACATCACAATTAATCAATTGTATTGATCATGATTCGGAATATTTAATGTGCCAAACAATGTGAAAAGCAAATAAGGAGTCCTTAGAATGGTTTAGGTTTTTCATCTGTTTCCGAGCTGCAAAAAAGTAATTGCAGTTGGTATATCAGTATACTTATATTTGATAAATTTCCAAATCAAGTCTGCGATTATCCAAATTCACACTCAACAGCAGTTTTTAGCGGGTCAATGGCAAGGGCCTTCATTGTTTTATTCTTTTCCCTCCGGGCAAATTAAGAGTGCCTCTTTGTCAGTTTGTTGAAGTTTTGGTAGCCTGTACATAACATTTTAACCGTTGCAAAGAAGTTGGAGAAGGGCACGTCAGTGTATGGCAAGGGACCATGGGTCCCATTTCAAAGATGTTCGAATAATATACAAATTTGGGGTAGCCGGCACGCCCATGGCAAGGATTTTTGTAAACAAACTTATAAGCGGAGAAAACTAGGTTGCCAGATGTGAATGCTTTGCTTTTTCAGTATGCCGATTTTATGACGTCATCACGAATACTCGAATAATACTACCTCGATATAAATGGGTCAAAGAGCTTTCACACAGCTCTTCGAGTGGATCAAGGTCATTTTTCTTTAACAATTTTGTGACATTCAATGCATGGTGCCATCATTCTCGCTCGATTACTGACGTTGGCGAGGTCAACGGTCAATTCCACGGTTCCACCACAACGTATGGTTAGAAAATACATTTTGTAAACATAACAACATTTCTAACATTTACACATTGCTCTTCGTAAATGTTAAATCAATTTCATTTGGCCAAAACTGAAGAAAGATTTCCGACTAAACGTGTTTTAAAACATTAATCCGGTAATCGGCCAAACTAGCAGCATACAAGGCACAGACTAGCGCTCATTAACATAACCCGTCAACTACACACACAAGACATTTCTGCCCATACAGCCATATCCATTCATTATCGAATCACAGTACATATCTCCCAACCACTGATGGGTCACTGACCGGTGTAAAAGTAAATCTCCCTTCCCCCTCCCCAGTAAATTTTGAATTGCGAATGTCTTAGACACCCCTGGATATCTCAAGCGCGAGGTATTGCAGACTTGCTGTATGTGAACAGGGATTCCAAATAACAGGGAGTTGTTGGTACCTCTCCATGTGAAAATGATCAAACAACTTCACTATTATCTTCTCGGTTATGTCATTAAGAACTCATACTATAATCCGATACGATTTCGAGAATTTGCATATTCATAGCAGAATGTCCGAATTCTGATTGGAAAATACTGCGATATTTTGACAATAAGACATACATGTCCGTACACGTAACTAATCATAGACATCGTTAAGTCGGCAAAAATCCTTCTAGAGGACATGAACGCCAACCGAGCGTAGCAAAAGTATGGCAAAAAATAAAATGATAACAAATCAATTAACAAGCTGAGCAAGTTTAGCTTTGAAACAGTTTAGACTTGGTGCATGTACAATGTCCGACGGTAAAGCATTTCAATCTTTAAGTGTTTGAGGAAAGAAGGAGTATTTATAAACATTCTTTTTAGCATAAGGAACGCATCTACCTACTGTGGTTTAGCGGTTATCATACCTGTCTACAGACCACGAGGCCTTGGGTTCAAGCCTGGGTTGGGTAGACACGCCAGTGTACCACAACTGCTTATCAAAGGCCGTGGATATTGACTTGGTTGTCGATGTCATATCTGTCCGTACGTCGTACCTGTGTTCTCGTCCGGGTTGTATTAAGCGTTTCGTGATAGCATTGTTACTATCGTAAACGAATACGCAGGCAACGACTCCGTCATTGTAATTGTGTGTTCACTCGTCGTCGATAAGGAACGTGGAAATTCAGATCATGGTTATTTCTTGTATTAATTCTTGCGTTTGGGATCAGGTTATCATTATCAATGGCGACAAGAATGTTATTGATTTTATAGCATTTTTAGACGGGTGTTCCTTCTTCTTGTTATCAGCAGGGGCCAATCTAATATATGAAGCATGCTAGTGACACTGGATTTATAAAAGTAGTCTGCCATGCAGAACCTGGCTGTTCTCCGTTGAATTGATTCAAGCTTATCTACATCGCACTGGTGATGGGGGTCCCAACTGCTGCCTAACTTCTGAACTAGAGCTTTATAAACAGTGGTTTTAACGCCAGTGGGACAGTTTGAGACGTTACGTCTTAATAGGCCAAGTACAGAGTTTGCTTTGTTGGTGATGTTGTGTATATGTTTATCCCATCTGATGATTATCAATTTCAACACCTAGGTATGGGTGGGAGTTGACATGTTTTAGCGGCTGGTTGCACAAGGTATAAATTAGTGATTTATAACATTTTCTAGGAGATATTGAGAGGATGTAGCATTTAGAGGGGTTGAAACTAATTTGCCACTTATTTTGCCATTGTTCAAATTTATTTAGATCATCTTGGAGGATTTGTTGGCCAGAGGGTTTATCAGTTGTTCTATGCACAAGACAATCATCAGCAAACAGTCTAATCGTGCTGTTTATATTATCAGGGATGTCATTGACATTTAAAAGGAAGAGTAAAGGACCTAAAACAGTACCTTGTGTTACACCAGATAGAACTTGTTTAGGATTTGAGAGTTCGCCACCACACGCTGAATGCAGTTGCTGAGGAAGGATGCAAACCAGGCCAGAGTAGATTTTCATCAATGCCATATGCGGAAAGTTTGGATAAGAGACGTTGGTGTGGGACTTTATCGAACGCTTATGAGAAGTCGAGTATAGCCATAGAGATGATACTGTTTTGGTCAATTTGTTTAGAAATATCATTTATTGTTAAAAGAAGTTGTGTTTTAAGTTGATCTTTTTGCTTGGCGCCATGTTGGAGATCAGTTAAGATATTATGCTCATCAAGGAATTTCATCACATGTGAGTGGATTATATGCTCATGCACGTGTATGGAGGACCTCCATACCAATATCACAGCCCGGTGCGGTACCGGTACGAAACGCGAATAGGATTACTGTCTACAGCTAAAAAAGCTATTTTTAGCGCCATTACGTATTAAAATCTGACACTTTTATAGACAAAAAATTTAACATTTCGGGAGTTTTAATTCAAAAACTGAAATATCTCTTATTTCAAATACAAGCTTCATGAAGCATACAAAAATCTCGCTTGAGCCAGAATCTCAAGAGGAAAACTTAAAACTTAGAAGAAGATGCATTTTAACACAAAAACTTTGTACAGGCACATATGGGAGCTCACGTACGATTTGATAACCTCCACTCATTACACTCTGTATATTGGGTGGAGCTAATAATACTATAGTAGTAGTAGTAATAATAATAATAAATAATAATAATAATAATAATAATAATAATAGTAATAATGATAATGATAATAATAATAGTAATAATAATAATAATAATACAAATATTAGTAATAATTATTATTGATAAAATACTATTACTACTACTACTATTTTTTTATATTTCCATTTATTTCCAAATAATTGCTTCATCATAAAAAGTAAATGGCCATCTTTAATATAAGCATCAAAACAAAGAGCGATTAATAACAATATCAGATTTGAACGTAAACAAATACTACTATTACTATTACTACTACTACTACTACTACTACTACTACTACTACTACTACTACTACTACTACTACTACTACTACTACTACTACTACTACTACTACTACTACTACTACTACTTCTACTACTACTACTACTACTACTACTACTACTACTACTACTATAGCTGATACATTTATTATTGTTGTGTTTGCAAAAGCACCATGAGCATAATTTTTTGATGGATACCGGTTGCATCTGCTGCACCACATACTTGGAACAGTTTACCCATTGAAATTAGACAGGCCATGCATTTAAACGTTTTCAGAAAGAAACTTAAGACTCACCGCATGAATTCTGCTTTCAATGATTCTAGATAGGTTTTTTGTGCTTTTATTGTTTATTTGTTTGTTTGTTTTATCTTACTTGCTCTTGAGAGCGCTCTTCAAAGTGGATATGTGCGCATTATAAATCATTTGTATATATCATTATTCGGAAAATCTCCAAATCAACCTGAGATCAACTTACCCCCCAGGCATAGTTACCTAAACTTATGGTTGTCCTCGAAGAAAATAGTGTTCCCCCCCCCCCCCCCGCTACCTCACCCCAGTGACCCCACCCCTTTAACAGTTTAGGATCCCTGGTTTGAAATTATGTACTGCATTTGTTTTATTATCAAAATTAAGTTATTATTTGGATGAAATGATATATTTATTTGCTTTCAATCTATATGGAGGAGATTTTCATTTCGTTTTGCTCCCACTGGCACCCTTGATTAAGCTTACCTCGATAGCTGTGAAGTTTTGTTTCTGAAACTGCTCAATTATCAGCTGCTTAGTCTGCTGGTCTGTCTCGGAATGATTCCATTCTAAAAGTGCGTAAGTGCGTAATACGTGATTTGTAAGAAATTTCTATTTCATTCATAAGTTTAATCAATTATAGTTTGAATATTCAATTATTCATATCATGTATACTATTAGCCAGTCCGTCAGTTAGCTATCGATCTGCCACAGTGCACCGGCACGATTGTAGTCCTGGGCCCCCTACTTGCAGAAAGCTACCTCGAAGAACAAACGAAAATTATTTTTAAGTGTAAGGCTGAAGGAGTCTAGTCGTTTTTCTCCTTCAAATTTAAGAACAAGTGAGTACCTTTCCGTGTCATTTGAAATTGAATATCTCAAAAGCGCATTCCCGGTTTTCACAGAAGTAAGTTAGGCCTAACGTAACACAATTGGTAGGCAAGATAGCTTAGGCCCCTAATGAAGCCAACACTTAATGTTAACGTAACGTAACGTTAGTACAGTACAGTAGTCAGTACTGTAATTTGTAAATTCTCGGTCTGTCAGTACGGTCGACATTATAGCATAGCATTGCAAGGCTTAACGTCTCGAAAGCACCCAGTGCTGGACATATCAAGACGGCCTTGGCCCTTGAGTTATGATAACCCTGAACCAGTTGTGGACTGACTGGTTGCAGACCCACCGGGATTAGATTCCGTGACGTGCGGGTGAAAGGACAAAGAATTAGGCCTAACCACTAACGTAACATCACAGAGATAGCCTATGTACATAACTTTAGTGGTGGGCCTAGCGTTTGTTAAGTTTTTATAGACATCCCTCAGTACGGCCCGTTGACATTGCGATTGCCGTACGAGGATAGCTGGTAATGGTATACAATTCCAATGTTTTTGAGAATTCACATGTAGAAAATTAAAAAATGACTTCTTTATGGATATTCTTAATGGCCTGACATTAGGCCTAACGTTAGGCCACACTTAAAACACCAACCATAGGGATCATACGTCACATTAGGCTCCCTATGCAGTACAAGGCTACCCGCCATTTCCAAGGGAAATTCATTCCCACAAAAATGCCGTGGCCTACCCGTACTTGGTGAAAGCACCGTATCCAAAAATTGGACCAGGTACCCGACCTGCATTATCGGTTGGGTATCCGGGTATCCGACCTGCCGACAAGGCCTTTTCAATATTTTTCGCGGAAGTAGTATGTGTTAAAATCTAACAATGTACCTTGTAAAATCTTGTGACATTTCTTGTTTTTTCAATCGTATTTTTGTTTTTGTGAAAAAAGAAATAAAATACAAATGTTTCTAGTCTCTTTTATTGACCTGTCTTCATAAAATACCGTACAATAATAATATACTCAATTCCTCAAAATTTCACGGAACAGGTCTTTTCTGGAATAATATGCGATTCTACGGTTCTGTTATGTGCACGCTCAGTAGCACGTAACACTTTCATTTGAACACAACCTGTGATTGGTTCATAATAGGTGTTACATTTTTTTTCAGCAAATAGCAGACACTCTTTCAAAATAGTTTGGTAATGTATATCCGCAATATATTTTGTCTGCAGCATTCTATACACACTGCTTGTTGCGTGCTGGTTTGTATATCTTTTTTTACAGCGAAGTTTAGAGAGTTTAAGTTTTGTGCCACTAGAAAATGTAGTACTACTAGCGTACCTACGTTACTACTTACTAGCCACATCGCTCTTTCAACATCATTTCTGCGATCTGTGACAATATTTTATGATTGTTGTATTGCATTGCTTTGGAATAGAAAGAAAGCAAACACTTTTATAATTCTTGTAAATTAAGATTTATTCTATTAACATACAATTCTGATCAGAAACAGTTTGCAATTGGTAATATTATGAAAATCCATACCCGGGCTATATTTTCGAGACCAGGTAGCAACTCAATCGGTCGGGTATCCAGATATTTCGGGTACCCGTGTAAACACTACCCTACTTATGACTCCTGATAGTCATGAAGTAAATTTTATTGACACCCGATTTTTTGGGGAAAAAAATCACCAAAAGTTACTCACCTCCTTTACGCTGAAATTCCCAGCTTTTTGGGAGTAAGTTTGTATGTCTGTCTTCTGTAATATGTCGATCACCCATATATACACCTAACCTTTTTTTTTCTGTTTTTCCCCCTTGGAAACCTTCCTTTCCTCACTTATCCTAAATTACACCACAATTTGGCACATTTGACTCTGACTGTTACGGTGCCGTTAAACATCAACAACCAAACCAAACACATATGTTCATACTCACGTATTATGCACTTGTCATTTGTGTGACTCACCCCTACACTGCGGACAATGTGAGTCATTGCACAAAAGTGGGTGGTCAGAACATGTACATTGACGCACCCCTCAGTTACTTAGGTGACTGACATTTCTTGTGCAATGACTTACCCAAAATCACTCACCTCTGTATAAAGTCAATAAGTTTGAAGTAAATTGACTCAACCCTGAGTCAATCTGGTGACTGACAATTTGGTACAATGATGCACATGTGAGTCACTTTTTCATATGTCAATGACTCACCTTTGACTAATATTGCTGGGGGTAGTTTACGAGAATTTACGAGAACTGAGCCTAACCGTGTATCCTAACAATCACAGGTGTGTTCTGAACTAACAATATAAACAATGAATGAGCGATGATCTCTGATGTGCTTTGGCTAGTCAGATCTCCAGTGTTAATGGACTGAAGTTGTTGAGCTGCAGTAAATAAATCAATAGCTTACAGAAAGAAGGAAAACAAAGCACGCTACTAAGTGATCCACATATACATATGAAAATATACTACACTGAACCATGGACTGGGATGGGCCTGATAGGCAACAATCATACAAGGAGTTCAAGCAAATGGCAGAACTTTGGTTCAACGTCAATAATATCGACAAAAAGAAACAGAACTGTTACATATTGCTGTGGTCACGGAAAGGCCTCCCGATGTTCAACACCTGAAATCTGAACGATGAGGAAGTCAATGACCCAGAGATGATATGGAAACAACTGAGAACAAATGGAGCCTAAAGAAAATTTTAGGATCTATAGACTGCAATTCTTTCAGTGTAAACAAGGCACCAATGAATCAGTTGATTTTTGGTTCGCATGCGATGCATAATGCGAACCTATGTAATGGCCATTCCGTCCGTTCGTCCGTCCACAGTTTTTCCTGAGATTTCCTCAGAAATGTTAAAGTTTCTTCAGATTTCTTCAGAAAAAGTTAACTTTCTTCTGATATTCTTATGGAAGGTTAGAATTTCCTTATAAAATGTTAAAGTTTTTCAAAGACACTTAAAACATGTGTAAGACAAATTTCCGTAAAAAGTCTACAAAACATTTGATATTTATTTAAAAGATAACTGTAAAATGATATAATTTTCCAATATTCTTCAGAGATCATCAAGCGTCTCTCTGGTAGCACTGGAGATTCAAAATCATTAAAATTCTTTAAAACATTTGGGCATTAATGGTTGTATCAGGCATGATTATTAAACTCTGCCTTTATTATTGTGGACATATGCATACAGTTGCTACAGTATATGAACTGACCAGACTTTTTCATTTGGTATGCTCAGTCAGGGTCACGATGCCATGTGGGATATAAGGTGGAATGCCATGTACGACAAGGGGTGGGATAGGATGTCATGATGTGGGACATAGGATGCCATGATGTGGGACATGGGGTGCCATGATGTGGGACATGGGATGTCATGATGTGGGACATGGGATGGCATGATGTGGGACATGGGATGCCATGATGTGGGACATGGGGTGCCATGATGTGGGACATGGGATGTCATGATGTGGGACATGGGATGCCATGATGTGGGACATGGGATGCCATGATGTGGGACATGGGATGCCATGATGTGGGACATGGGATGCCATGATGTGGGACATGGGATGCCATGTGGGACATGGGATGCCATGTGGGACATGGGATGCCATGTGGGACATGGGATGCCATGTGGGACATGGGATGCCATGTGGGACATGGAAAGCCATGTGGGACATGGGATGCCATGTGGGACATGGGATGCCATGTGGGACATGGGATGCCATGTGGGACATGGGATGCCATGTGGGACATGGGATGCCATGTGGGACATGGGATGCCATGTGGGACTTAGTATGCCTTGTGGGACTAAGTATGAGATGCCATTTTTATAATTAGCTAGGTCATATGATATGGGTGTCAATTTGCCTGAGCATGCGAACCATAGTGGTAATTACCATTCTAGTTATACAAGGTGTAAAGAAAAGGTGATGATCTGTAAATTCAACGAGCAGATGGAGGAGAGAATCATAGAAGTATGAATACCTGGTGTCAATTTTCACGCTGTACAGAAAGATCTACTTGGAAAGGATGAAACACTAAAACTAACTGATGTCTTAGATATTTTAAGCGACTTAAAATCACGATTTTACCAATATTTTGGGAAGTCTGTAGGATATGTACTCATATCTTCATGGGATGTACAACATATAAAATTGAAACATAAAATGTTAAGAAAAACAATATTCATGCTGGATAATGATGATGGTTTTTAATATGAATTTGATATTCAAACACACAAAATGGAGACAGGGTAAATGCACCACCCCAAGTTCCAAAGGTAATTGCTTTTAAAACAGATCGCTCACTACCACTGAACAACGCTACTCACAAACAGAGCGAGAAGCACTTGCCATCGTGTGGAGATGCGAACATTTTCATCTATTTCTTCATGGAAGTGATTTTGTTCTTGTGATGGACCATTAGAACTCATTTTCAACAACTTAAGATCAAAGCCCCCCGCATGCATAGAAAGATAAAATCTGCGTCTACAACCGTATTTGTACAAAGTAATTCACAAAGAAGGGAAAACCAACCCCGCAGACTACATGTCAAGACATCCATGAACGTCTAGCGCAAAATCAAATCTTAAAAGCGATTTCTCAGTGAAATATGTCAATTTCATTACCACGAATGCCACCACCAAAGCCTTGTCACTAAGCGAAATAAAGAGAGAAAGCGAAAAAGACGCAACACTACAAAAACTCATGAAAACTATTAACGATCAAAGCAGGCATGACGGAACTAACAAAAATGACAAGGACTTGCGACCGTTTTTCCAAATACGGATTGAACTAACAATAAATGCGGACCATAACATCGTCCTACGAGGATCGCACATTATCGTTCCACAAAAGCTTCAACACCAAGCTCTCTTACTTGCTCACGAAGGGCATCAAGGGATCGTAAAAGCCAAACAAATCTTACGCCAAAAAGTATGGTTTTCTGGAATAGACACACTAACCGAAAACATGATCAAATGTGCTGCAAACACATTAAACTAACAAGTATTTAAATTGTTATGCAGATATGCTAATTTAAATGAATTTACAAGAACTCCCAATATTCTCATCCATAAGGTCCAATGCTTTCCATACCTGCACCATTAAGATTTTTGTATATACATGTAGATCATACCTAATTTAGTAATGAGCAGAGGTCTAACATTCTGCATGGAATCTATTATGCAAATAACCTACTTGATATCCACATATCACCTCACCATTCAGTGTAAAAAATTGTATTCACATATATCATTTTTGTAAGTAACAACTCCACACCCACCCTAATTTAAGAAGTATTAGAGAAACACAAATTTCCATTGTTATGCAAATAGGCTAATTAGTATGCACACAGCAACCACCCCCCTCTAAAAAAAAAAAATCATGCTTTTCTAGTCCTTTACCCCCTTGCCACATTACGTGAATGTGTACCATTCATAACTATCTCCGCCAACAAAGTTGGACAAAGGTTATGTTTCACCTGTATTTGTTTGTCGTGTTTGTTTGTTTGTCTGTCATGTACATATCTCAAGAACTAGCTTTGGAAGAAATCAGTCGGAAGATAAATCTCCTTAGTGTTCAGAATATAAATGATCAATACAGATCAAACCTTGGTGAGCCTAGGATTTCTGAGGTAGATTGTATTGGGTATGGGGATTAAATAGACTGCAAATTATTTTAGACATTGGAATTGCAACAGAGGCATAGGTATGCAATCTACAGAGTTCTAAGATTCTAGTTTAAGCTGTGATCTCAGGTTAAAACCTCTTGTACGAAAGTCAATTGTTATGCAAATAATGTAATTAATGTCTTCTACCCCTGTGCCAAGTTATATGAATGTGCACCATAACTTAAATTTAAATTGCATCACTCCACTAGGATGCTTTGTAATATTTTAATATTTGTTGATATATGCAAGTCTTCTTTCTGTGTGGTTCAATGGATAGAACCAAAAGAGGTGTTTCGGTCATAAAGTGTCTTCATAGGTCTAAAATATTGTGAGGTTTTTAGTAAAATTGGTAGTAATCTTGAGCTTTTTTTTGTCCTAAATTTTTTGGGACAACTCCCAAGATATTTTGAGGCATGGAGCAAAATAATGTGAAAATCTAAAACAAAGGTGAGGGCATCCTTTAAATCTCAGGTAATTTAAAATCAACTGCCCCCACTAGTCCCGTAACTGCATAATTCCCTCAAAAAGCCCATCCGACATTCCTTGTAAATCTTTAAGCTTTCAAGCATAAATATTCATGAATACTATACATCTGCTAGCTGTTTAAAAATAAACATTCTAGCTTTTCCATTGAATAATGAAATTATATTTCTTTAATAAAGCACTTTTGTACAAGTAATATATTAAACACTTTTGTACAAGGAGTATATTTTAAATACTTTTGTGCAAGTAGCATATTTTAAACACTTTTGTACACGTAGTATATTTTAAACACTTGTACAAGTAGTATATTTTAAATCGAAACTTGTTTGAAAATAATGAATCAAGAAAAACTTTAATGAAGGTCCATCATGCTCCATTATGAAGGTCCATTATGCCCCATTATGCAGTTCTTAACACATTGCCAGTGTTATGTTAAGAAAGTATGAAAAGTTTTACTATTAAGGGGCTCCCCATTCGAGACTTAATTAAACATTGGATAGATGAAACCGTTCCTTGATGGGAATCCTGTTATTAGGTATTGAAGGGAAGCATGCATCTGCAACTTGTTTCCTGTCACCTGAAGTTGATTTCCAGTATGGGGTTTAAAGGTTAACTTCGATGTTTGAAACAAGGGTAGGAGCTAGAGTACTAGTGATAGATTTGTAGTTGAAAAAGTCAATACTTAGCTCTCTGGATGAAGGTTCAGTATTACATGATTGAGTGTGTTATTCCAAATAATTCGAGCATCTTTTATGGGGGACTTACAGACTGTGTTCTCGTTTTATAGCAATTTTCTTTGCTTATCATTATAAACACAAACAATTTGTGGCATTTGACACTGCATGTATATTCACATCAAGCATATTTTAGGTGCTTTTATCTTGTGTTCATATATACTTAATAGAGATTTGAAGTGTCCTGATTGGTTCGCAACCGTTGTTAATCCTCTTTCTCTCAGGCACAATTTGACCTTCGTTGTTGTGGTGCTGTTATGCCCTCTTTAAACAAACAAACAAACTTAAAGGAACGGTTTTTGTTCTCATACACATGATAAGGACCGACAATTGATTGAAAAAGTAGTTCCGGCATACGTACCCTGTTGTGGGCCAACATATTTTGCTGTCATCGATGACAGGACAGTCATACACCATGATTTATCTACTGTATGTAGGCCTAGTAACATAAATGTATTACTGATGCACATAAGCAACTACAAATTATGCATCAATCAAATGTTCAGTTTTACTTTTCATGTTCATGAAAGATGGCAGTTATTCTGAAATAGCAGAGGAAATATAGTTTGCTTTGAATTTGAGTAAGACTAGTTATGGAATAAGCCTAATTATTAGTCATATACCCGGGCCCACAATATACTTTTTGACATACTGCTGGCATGTGAGGCCGCAGATCAGTAAACGACAGCAATCACACAATGTCAGTATACACAAACAGGAAAGTGAAAGAAATTATGGCCAAACGATGGTAAATGGTTCCATTTAGCCTACATCACTCGGCCAGCATATTTGGGTCCATTTTATCTGCTGACACAAACTGTAACTATTGTTTGCTTACTGTAGCTGGCGGTCTCACGCAACCCCCAGTACTTTGAAAAGTATTTTGTAGTTATGAGGAAAAGCATTCAAGAAGGTCACTACTACGACTCATTAAAACCAAACCCTGCAACTCTCCAAATCTAACTTACTGATAAGCCTAGGTCGAGCCAAATATCTTTGTGCAAAGGCCTTGAAGTTTTGAACAATTTCTTAATGGATAAACAAAAAAAGTATCATGTAATGATGCAGTGCATAACAAAAGGTGTAGTCACTACAGTCAGCTGTACTTCCTATTCAGCGCAGTCTGAACAAGCCGAAAAGCTTACCATAATTCTGCAGATGCGACCTACAGGACTAACCATGATAAATCTGCTGTAGGCCAGGCTGTGTGTCCTATACAGCTTAATCCCTAGCATACAATGACTTCACAATGTACAACTATGAATCGTGTTCCAGTTTCACATTCTGCAACAAATTTGAGAAATGTGTTACTTATTGCTCTATGAATGTGTTGATTAAATCCCATTCTAGTAGAATTTTAGCACTCTGTAGAGTGCATACCCTCCTCCTGCTTTGCAATTCCAATATGCCTAATATTCTGTCAAGTCCCCTCCCCACCCCCAGCCACTTGGTTAAATTTTTAATTTCCAACCATTTGGTTTAATTTTAAATTTTCCAGGATTTGAATTCATTGTTCAGCACATTCCATTGGGAAGTTTCAACTTAGTCTTGACAGATCACATCTTAAAACATCCCCACCCCTCCATTTCTGCACTTCCCCTGTTGCAATAAGTCCCAAATTTTAATCACTCTTGAAGCAGTAAGAAAACACACACCAATTTTAATCCAAATCCAATCATCAGTTTTTGAGATACTTGATGACAGACAAACAAACAAACAGAGGCGAAACATAACCTGCATCCAACTTCATTGGAGGAGGTAAAAAATATAATCTCTGTCCAACTTCGTTGGCGGAGGTAATTATCTAATGCAAGCACTGTGTACACAGTGTACGCGTGCATTACACACTTAAGCTTTGTTCATAGGAGCAACATAATCATGCCACCATGAAAGGTCATTTAGCTGGTTGTTTTCATGGTTTTTTGTGTTTAATTTTCTCCCTTTTTGTGAAAGTGGGGTTTATGTACCATGATACTCCTTAAAATGAGTACTTGCTTTGATGTGTTTTATGCTTTCAATACCACTTCTTGTGAAAGTGAATGGTATCTATTGACAGCGTTACATTTTTTCAGTGCATTGTTGTACTTGTTGATAAGTGATTGGAGAGTTTTGTGATTACATAGAGCTTTGGTATAGCTATTTTTGGGGAAGAGAATTTGTGTGAAAAGTGGTTACAAATAATATAATAGATGTTAAACGTTTCTTATAATCTCAGTGGTAATTTTTCCCCTTAAGATAATTTGTCTGATTATGCATTACCTCAACTTATACTCAAACTTTCTATGTATGTGTTTCCCCAAGTACACAAGCATTTACAGATGTTTTGTTTTCTCTCTTATTTACAGATTCCATAATGTTCCGCTTATTACCAATCATCAACCAGGTGGATCGCCTTGCCTCCACTCGCATTTCAAAATTCCCAGCTCTCATAAAAAGGCGAGAATTTCGGTCAGCCATTTTGCGATATGCTGAAGCTAATGCTGCCAAAGAAGTCCCTCCTCCTAAAGGTACTCCATACAATAAACTGACAATTGGTATTCCTAAAGAATCCTTTCCTAATGAAAGAAGGGTTGCTATATCTCCAGCTGCTGTGAAAAACCTGATCAAAGAGGGATGGAATGTCAGTGTTGAGGACGGGGCAGGCGCCTCAGCTAATTTCACCAACAAAGATTATGAGGAAGCAGGAGCCACCATCAGAAGCAAGAATGAGGCTTTTGGTGCTGATTTGGTCCTCAAAGTCAGGGCGCCTTTAGTAGAAGAAGTTGGATTACTGAAGCAAGGTTCAAATTTGATAAGCTTTGTATACCCTGCGCAAAATAAAGAACTTTTGGACAAACTTTCAGCAAATAAAGTTACACTCTTTGCAATGGATTGTATACCACGTATAAGTAGAGCTCAGGTGTTTGACGCACTCAGTTCAATGGCAAATATTGCTGGCTACAAGGCTGTGATTGAGGCTGCTAACCACTTTGGTCGCTTTTTCACAGGCCAGATCACTGCTGCTGGTAAGGTGCCGCCCGCAAAGATGCTTGTCATTGGAGGAGGTGTTGCTGGTTTATCTTGTATTGGAACCGCCAAGAATATGGGTGCCATTGTAAGGGCATTTGATACTCGAGCAGCTGTTAAAGAACAAGTGGAATCTCTTGGAGCAGAATTCTTGGAGTTAGAGTTTGAAGAATCTGGAGAGGGTACAGGTGGTTATGCCAAAGAAATGTCACCAGAGTTCATCAAGAAAGAGATGGAACTTTTTTACAATCAGTGTAAGGATGTGGATATTTTGATTACAACAGCCCTTATTCCAGGAAAACCAGCACCAAAGCTCATTAGTAAAGAGATGATTGAGGTCATGAAAGAAGGTTCTGTTGTAGTAGATTTAGCTGCAGAGGCTGGTGGCAACATAGAAACCACCAAGCCTAATGAAATTTACCAGTACAAAGGTGTGACCCATATTGGTCTGACTGATTTCCCTAGTCGTCTTCCTACCCAGGCAAGTACTTTATATGGTAATAATATTTCTAAGTTCCTTTTATCTATAGGACCCAAAGGGCATTGGGATATTGACCTTAAGGATGAAGTAGTCCGAGGCTCAATTATTCTTCAAGATGGGAAGCTGATGTGGCCCCCACCACCCCCTAAAGAAGTTCCTACACCACCATCAGCACCAGCTACAGCTGCTGCCCTTCCTCCGGAACCAGTTGATCCTTTCAAAGAAACCCTGAAATCTGCCCTCCTGTACACTATTGGGCTAGCTGCTGTGCATGGATTTGGTGTTATTGCCCCTAATCCAGCTTTTGTATCTATGTTGACAACCTTTGGTTTAGCTGGGATTGTTGGTTACCACACAGTCTGGGGGGTGACTCCTGCCTTGCATAGTCCTTTGATGTCTGTGACAAATGCCATATCTGGTATAACTGCTGTGGGTGGCCTTTTATGTATGAATGGTGGTTATTTTCCAAATAACAGTGCAGGGAGTATTGCCACATTGGCGACATTCATTTCGTCCATTAACATATTTGGAGGTTTCTTGGTGACCCAGAGAATGTTGGATATGTTTCGTCGTCCTGATGACCCTCCAGAGCACAACTACTTGTACCTATTGCCAGCTGGTGCTGCATTGGGGACATATGGTGTAGCCCAATATTCTGGCATTGATATGCAGAATATAGCTTACCTTGCTGGTTCTCTTTGCTGTGTTGGAGCCTTGAGTGGCCTTTCATCCCAAAAAGGTTCTCGTGTAGGCAATACCTTGGGCATGATTGGTGTAGCAACAGGTATGGCTGCCACTCTTGGCAGTATCAAAGCATCCCCAGAACTCTTGACTCAGATGGCAGCAAGTATTGGTTTTGGAGGTCTTCTTGGATCTGTCATTGCAAAAAGGATGGCAATCACTGACTTGCCACAACTTGTGGCTGCATTCCACAGTTGTGTTGGTTTGGCTGCTGTGCTTACTTGTGTTTCTACATACATGAGTGAAGCTGCCCATTACGAGTCTGATCCCTCCATGATGATGGCTAAAGCTTTCCTTTTCCTGGGTACGTTCATTGGTGGTGTAACATTCACAGGTTCTTTGGTTGCATATGGAAAGCTTCAGGGAGTCCTTAATTCCGCCCCTCTGCTTATCCCTGGTCGCAATGCTGTTAACTTAGGTTTAATGGCAACTAATATTGGGGCTATGGGATATTTCCTGACCAATCCGGGGTACTTGTCTGACATGGGATGTTTGACCACCACATCCTTGTTATCATCTGTTATGGGTGTCACTTTAACAGTGGCTATTGGTGGAGCTGACATGCCAGTGGTCATCACTGTCCTGAACAGTTACAGTGGATGGGCTTTGTGTGCAGAAGGCTTCATGTTGAACAACAATTTGATGACCGTAGTTGGTGCTCTCATTGGTTCATCTGGTGCCATTCTGTCATACATTATGTGCAAGGCTATGAATAGGTCACTTACTAATGTCATATTTGGGGGTTATGGCACTCTCTCAACTGCTGGAGGCAAACCTATGGCCATTGAAGGCACCCATACTGAAATCAATGTTGACAGTGCTATAGAGATGATTACAAATTCGAAAAATATAATAATCACCCCTGGATATGGACTTTGTGTTGCAAAAGCACAATATCCAATTGCCGAAATGGTAGATTTGTTGAGAAAGAAGGGTAAAAATGTTCGTTTTGGTATACACCCTGTCGCAGGACGCATGCCTGGTCAGCTCAAT
Organism: Chiridota heheva; assembly: GCA_020152595.1. Lineage (NCBI taxonomy): Eukaryota > Metazoa > Echinodermata > Holothuroidea > Apodida > Chiridotidae > Chiridota > Chiridota heheva. The sequence continues at coordinate 1,903,585 of JAIGNY010002621.1, forward strand.
GTTCTATTAGCTGAGGCAGGTGTACCTTATGATATGGTGCTTGAGATGGATGAGATCAATGAAGACTTCCCAAAGACTGATCTTACGCTGGTTATCGGTGCCAATGACACTGTAAACTCTGCTGCAGAGGAGGACCCCAACTCCATTATTGCCGGCATGCCCGTTCTTAGAGTATGGAATTCTGAGAACGTTATTGTCATGAAGAGGACTTTAGGTGTAGGTTATGCAGCAGTAGATAACCCAATTTTCTTTAAGCAAAATACTTCCATGTTACTGGGAGATGCCAAGGCAACATGTGATGCCCTTCTTACACAAATAAGAACACACTATGGTAGTTAATGATCAAACTTAAGACATTTTCTTTTGAATCAAAGAGCGGTAAAGTGCAAATTAAAAACAATACCTTTTGTGCATAAAAGATTTAGAGCAATATACGTCTTAATGAACACAGTCCGATACTCTTCGACCCAAAGGTTTTAAGCTTGTAAATAAGATGGGCCAAATGATCACTTTTTTTGCATTTGTTTTCATTCAGTGGTATGTTCATTCATGGTGTGTTCATTTGTTGCATGTGTGTAAAGCATCTTTTGAAGGTTTTATTGGGCATGATGTGGACCAATATCTCAGCTCTAGGATATTTAGATTTGCATCATATGCTATCTGGTGTAATAAGAGTTGTGATACAGAAGTGAAGTATAGACATTCTTCAGCATATGTTTCTGATTTAAAAAAAAATTGCTCCGAAGAATTGGAATCTTGATTCGCAAGAAATGTGTTTTTATTTACATTTAACTTTAAAAGTGTTCACGGTAAATTAGCCAGAAAAAGTGACAAACCAAACCTAGACATGTGTCAGTAAAATGTCATGTGTACATGGGTTGGAAGGAATGGTGTGCATGTTAAAAGTTCAGACAAGGAAGGTATTTGAGCATTGTTATATATTATGTGCAGTTAGGATATGTCACTCTTGATGAGTGATTAGGAGTTAAATGTTCTGGCATTAAATGTTGGAAATATATTTATTATGTAACCTGTCTCCTTGTGGACTCTTAATTCAATCAAACTCTCATTGACTAGATGTGTGTCATTAGGTGATGTCTTCTTTAAACATTCTCAGAATGTCACTTTATTAAGTTAGAGACAATTGAGGTTGAAATGTTGAAAGTGAGAAATTTTTGTGATTAAAGAGCTGATGTATTTTTCAAGTTAATTAAATATGAGAGCATTGGTCTAATATTCATAAGTGCTATACACAAATGTCTTATTTTACCTTCCCCTTTAACCTACATCAGAGAAGAACCTACCATTGTTTGATTACACTGTGTGCAAATAAGATTTTATTGATGTGAAGTGTTTATGTAGAGTTAAGATGGTGATAAGCCTCTACTTTGTAATTGGGTTTTGGGTTTTTGCTGATAAGATAAATACTTTTTTTGAGAATGAAATTTGTGGCATAGTGCCATATATAAATCACCTGCAAGATATCAATTTGTGAAATAATTTGTTTTAATTGTAGCTATGTGGTGAAGTCTTAACAGGGGATACTTCATGTGGTCAATTGCTTGAATTTAAATTTGAGATTAGAATCACTAGTGCCTTGCATAAAGCACCATCCTCATGAAGTCCCTCATTAAAGGAATGTGTACTTGACATTTTAACTGCATGAAAGTTCTTCAGATCATTTTGTAGAATTAGGTGGTGTTGAACTTGAGAACATGAGGTTGTAGCCAAGGAGCGATGAAAATGATTGTATCACATGCCTCAAAGTGATCAAAGACTCATAATTTGTACCAACAGTGTTTTAAGTTTGAACTGAAATCGAGTTAGTCAATGTTGTTTATTTCCTTCTAAGGCTGTATCTTAGAGGTTACCCTTGACCCACCATAAGCTTGCCAAATTTTTGGTGTGTAGATTAGGTTTTTTATGGGGCTGCTGTAGCGTCTTAAATCTCATCAAATAAATCTTACATAGTTCATGACGTCAATGATTTCAGCAAACTTGAGGCTATGTTGGTATTTGTAATGCCTTGGTTCTGTAGAAACGTGAATTGTAGTGCTTACAATGCAGTTGAAACAAAGTTTTTGAAGAAATCTTATTGATAGTATTAATTTGATTTAAATTATGTCCTTATGATGTCGAGGTTGCAGTCCCATATTTGTGTTATTTGTCGTGTATGGGTACAGTAGATGCTCTAAATAAATTTGGGGCGTGGATATGTCTTATATGACAGCAAATTGTGCACAAATTACAAAGGTTCACAATTACTGATTATAATATCTTTTTTGGCAATTTCTGTCAGGAATAGAATGGAGCATTTTTGTGTTTGAAGCATTTAAAAATATTATGAGGGTTCACTCTCGCATTGACTTCAGTATCCACAAGAGTTTTACGTTTTTGTTTTCAGGAGAGGGCCTTCACGCCCATCTCCTGTTTGTTTGTTTGTTTGAAGTACAAATTATAGAAAGGATTACTTCACATCCCACCTCCTACATCCTTGGATGTTCGTACATCCTTGCTTTCACATCATATGATTGGCGCACTTTCAGACAAACTAATTGAAAGAAAGGATGTACAATGTTAGAGTATAAATGGGAATATTGTGAAGAATAAATTGCTTCTAAAATATTATTAAACGATGATAGACCATAAATATATTTGTTTTTTGTAAACCTTGATTTGAAAATGGCAGCTCTCTCCCTAATTCATCTTCCTTTGATATCATCTTTAGTATTCTTTTGAACATTTTTGTGATAAAGTTGAGCTTCATCATCATTGATGTTCTCTGGTTGTGTTTTATTCCATCCTGGATGTGTAAAATATATTACAATCCTTTCTCATGCAAACTGTTGTGTAAGGCTTGTAAAGCTAATGAATGCAAATGCATCCATTGAAAAAGTGAATTGTCAAGTGTGTTTGATTGAGAAATATGTTTCTTCGAAATTTTGATAGAACTTGATCAGTTGTGGTGGACAATGTCTGTGCCATTCATGCTGTGGGTTTATTTATGCTATGTATTTTTGAGTTAGCATGGTTTTCTTGTTTGTTTCACCTTGCAGAGGTGTTTGTTTTCTTCACCACTTTCATTTTGTTTGTGTTATCAGCAGAACAAATGTAAAATTGGAATAACAGGTCACAGATAATTCATAATATATAAATGATCATCAACTACTTACCTTGTGTTCTTTATTATGTGTGGTATATTTATATTTTCCTTCCATTATGTCTCAGTAATTTCCAAAATCATTTTCAACAGACCAGAACAAGTCTCTATTCTTTGAGCTAACGTTAGGTAATGACCAAGTTTTGTGGTCGAGAACCAACCTTCAGGTGGTTAAATCTAAAGTTCAACCCAAGGCCATCTTCAACCATCTCATCTGGTGTTTGGATAAAATGATGGTGACATGTCATTGGTTGTACTTCATAGGCATAAGAAGCTATTTTAAAGTTGGGGAGGGAGAAAGGGGGGGGGCGAAGTGGTTGATAAAGATGAGTAATTTTTTGGGCGATGATATTATTTTGCACATTAGTGCAAATCTGAGTGTGTAGCACGACTTTCACGCATGGGATCCAGGGGCTCGCTTCTGGTGGTGTCCAGGGGGAAAGCCTCGATGGGCATCCAGGGGGAGACTGAGGGGGAGAAGCCCTGGAAGATCCTAAATTTGGGCATTTTCTAGGGTTACTATTTTTTATGGGCCTTTCTAAGACCCTAAAATGTCACTATGTTACGTGTACCGCGACCACTCCTTCCTTCAGGATCGATGCCATTAGTAGCGAAAGGCAAGTGTTTGTGAAAAGCTAACAGCATATGTGGAATTTTGGAATCGACTGGTGCAAGAATATTTCCGAAAATTGGGATTTACTTAAAAAGGAATCCTAGTGGGGCATAATAGCAACCTAAAAATTCCTTAATTTTATCAGCATAATTTTCGACATTTCTAAGACTGCAAGACTTTTGAGGACCCCTGAATGTTACTTAAGAGTGGGAGGGCCATAAATTTGTCTAGCAGAGACATTTTCAATAACTGGAACTTAGGAAAAGAATTCAAAGGAAAGATTGAAAGGAATAAAGATTCTAAGCTGTCTGCCTGGTCATATATAACAAATTTAGCATAAATTATATATTCCTAAATCCTGAGATCAGGAATAATTAAAAAAAACTTAACTAGACTAAAAAACTTAAATTGTTATTGACAAAATTCAAAGACTTGTATTTAGAATTGAAGGCTCTTTTAATGGGCTATTTACCTTGATGTTTCCATAGATTTATAAAGAAACATTCCCATGAATTTTCATACATAGGATAAGAAAAAGAATATGTATAACTAAAATAAAACTTATCTAAAGAATATGTATAACTAAAGCAAGAAAATTGGGAGGGGAAGGGGGATATGTTGATATCAAAGATTGCACCCGTGTATTAAATAAAAGGTGACCTTGCAATATATGAAGAGGTATGTCACATTGGAAAATTATCTTGTTGGGGGCCCTGTCATAGGAATTAAAATTTATGGGAATGTACTGTATATTATTGAAATGAATTAAAGGTTGAGACAGGAAAAAAGATGTGGTACCATCCTGCAGGGAAATTTTACCTTAACAGAAGGCATTTTGTTTATAAAATGTACATATGCAGTAGTGGACCTGAGAGTTTCTCATCTGGGTTGCATTTCTAACTTCATATGAATTAATGTGGTGGGAGGAGGATAAGAGGCATTGATGAGCAAGAGCTAAATTATGAGCTTTCAAAAACTGGCTCTGCTCAAGAGGCGTAAGAAGCGGAGGGGGATTTCACCTTTCTAATTGCATGCTCCTGCCCGGTTAAAAGGTCAAATTGGAATTTTAAAAGATTGGTCAAATAAAATAAAAATTTGGTAATATTGTTGGGATTTCCCAAAAATTGACAAAATAAAAATTTAGAAAATAGATTTTTAATCAGGTAAACACTAATTTGCTAATCTTTGCACTTTCTTCTGGGAAGTACTTGCTCAGGTTAATTACATGCTAGTTGAAACCAAAGTAATATATTACTTTCCTAATTTGTTATGTTGCAGTGATTTAGTATGCACCCAGGATTAGCAAACAATTTCCTCTGCACTTGATATCTTTTTAATGAGTCCTATTCTATCAGCAAGGGTGTATATCATCAGTAAAAGCCAGTGGTGGATGAACAGCCCCCCAAAGAAAAAGTGTGGGGGGAGGGGGTTAAATCATGTTTTAAGCCCCCTCTCTAAATGTTCTTTATTGAATCTGAGTACCAACACATCAATGCATGTCTGGTTGAAGAAAATCTACTGCGTTTTTATGCATGATTTTAAATTGCAAAGCCTCTCCCTTGGGCCCCTACCAGGGCTTTTCCCTGGATCCCACCAGGAGCCCGTAGGCAGGCCCGTGGATTCCATGCTCTTCGGACTGCGCTACATGCTCGCCGCTGTAGAGCCTTTCGCTTTAGCAACATTTATTGGCCATTTCAGTCTGCAATTACAAAATTTCCGCCACCGCCAAGGTTGAATATACGGGGTTACCAAGTCGATAAGACGCAGACTGACTCATTAATGTGTTTATAAGCTGATGCACAACTTAAGATGGTCATCACAAATGCCAGACAAAGTAACAAATTCCCCTTATTGTCCTATCATTTATCTTACAACTCTTGATGAGAGAAAAACAACACAAGAATCACAGGAGGTTTACCGTTTACTTATGTCTTAATAGTTTCACATATACATCAGCATTTACATCACAAAGTCTTTAAAGAACATATCTCAACTGATCTGTGCATATTCTTAAAATGACTCAGAATAATCAAGGATTACAGATTTCTTAACTGAACAAAACATCAGGGAAGCTCTGGGTACAAATCTTTTCGAAACATATCAAATATCGATCAACAATTTATAAAAAGGAGGCTATAACAAGGGGAGGAGCACACAGCCCAGTCTACTTCATGATGTAATATATGAAGGAATGCAGGACACCAAGTCTACTTCATGATGTAATATATGAAGGAACGCAGGAGACAAAGTCTACTTCATGATGTAATATATGAAGGAACGCAGGAGACAGTCTACTTCATGATGTAATATATGAAGGAGCGAGGAGACAAAGTCTACTTCATGATGATGAAGGAACGAGGAGACAAAGTCTACTTCATGATGTAATATATGAAGGAACGCAGGAGACAGTCTACTTCATGATGTAATATATGAAGGAGCGCAGGAGACAAAGTCTACTTCATGATGTAATATATGAAGGAACGCAGGAGACAAAGTCTACTTCATGATGTAATATATGAAGGAACGCAGGAGACAAAGTCTACTTCATGATGTAATATATGAAGGGCGCAGGAGACCAAGTCTACTTCATGATGTAATATATGAAGGGCGCAGGAGACAAAGTCTACTTCATGATGTAATATATGAAGGAACGCAGGAGACCAAGTCTACTTCATGATGTAATATATGAAGGAGCGCAGGAGACAAAGTCTACTTCATGATGTAATATATGAAGGAGCGCAGGAGACCAAGTCTACTTCATGATGTAATATATGAAGGAACGCAGGAGACAAAGTCTACTTCATGATGTAATATATGAAGGAACGCAGGAGACCAAGTCTACTTCATGATGTAATATATGAAGGAACGCAGGAGACCAAGTCTACTTCATGATGTAATATATGAAGGAATGCAGGACACCAAGTCTACTTCATGATGTAATATATGAAGGAGCGCAGGAGACAAAGTCTACTTCATGATGTAATATATGAAGGAATGCAGGACACCAAGTCTACTTCATGATGTAATATATGAAGGAGCGCAGGAGACCAAGTCTACTTCATGATGTAATATATGATGAAGGAACGCAGGAGACAAAGTCTACTTCATGATGTAATATATGAAGGAACGCAGGAGACAAAGTCTACTTCATGATGTAATATATGAAGGAACGCAGGAGACAAAGTCTACTTCATGATGTAATATATGAAGGAATGCAGGAGACCAAGTCTACTTCATGATGTAATATATGAAGGAACGCAGGAGACAAAGTCTACTTCATGATGTAATATATGAAGGAACGCAGGAGACAGTCTACTTCATGATGTAATATATGAAGGAATGCAGGAGACCAAGTCTACTTCATGATGTAATATATGAAGGAACGCAGGAGACAAAGTCTACTTCATGATGTAATATATGAAGGAAGGAGACAAGTCTACTTCATGATGTAATATATGAAGGAATGCAGGAGACAGTCTACTTCATGATGTAATATATGAAGGAAGCAGGAGACAGTCTACTTCATGATGTAATATATGAAGGAACGCAGGAGACAAAGTCTACTTCATGATGTAATATATGAAGGAACGCAGGAGACAAAGTCTACTTCATGATGTAATATATGAAGGAATGCAGGAGACAAAGTCTACTTCATGATGTAATATATGAAGGAACGCAGGAGACCAAGTCTACTTCATGATGTAATATATGAAGGAATGCAGGAGACAAAGTCTACTTCATGATGTAATATATGAAGGAACGCAGGAGACCAAGTCTACTTCATGATGTAATATATGAAGGAACGCAGGAGACCAAGTCTACTTCATGATGTAATATATGAAGAAACGCAGGAGACCAAGTCTACTCCATGATGTAATATATGAAGAAAATATGAAGGAACACAGGAGACCAAGTCTACTTCATGATGTAATATATGAAGGAACGCAGGAGACCAAGTCTACTTCATGATGTAATATATGAAGAAACGCAGGAGACCAAGTCTACTCCATGATGTAATATATGAAGAAAATATGAAGGAACACAGGAGACCAAGTCTACTTCATGATGTAATATATGAAGGAACGCAGGAGACTTAAGTCATAAACCTTCAGGATTACAATTTTTCTTTACAATTAATTTAAGATGTTTTTAAAGGGTGATAAGAATATCACATAAAATTCAGGTACAAAATTTATCATTAATGAGTACGCCCTAACAGCTGGTAAAATAATAAGACCAACACATGATTATGGTTTTACAAGGAATCCGGTGGTACATTTTACAAGGAATTTTATTATTGGTTTACACGGAGTTTTCATGGTGCTCTTCCCTTAAGGTTTGTTAAATATGTACAATATTACATGTCATGCCAGCATGGTGTAGCGGGCTGGAATCTACCACAAGTACTTTGAATATTCACTGTATATTTGAGTTGGAATCTCATACATTTTCAAAAAATCTAAATTAAAAAAAATTAAAAGAAAAATTCTTGTGTAAGAATTGCACAGAAGTGAAGGAAAATGCAAGGGCTAGTGAATCTGATATTGAATGGAGTAAGGTATGCACTGCAGGATGTTAAACAAGCTAGTCCTCATTTGCCTAACATACAGATGTTGTATTCAAAATGCTCTCAGAAATCAAGTATTAGGTATACTGGTATGATGTAACTGCCCAGTACAAGGGGGAACTGTTACTTTGTTGTACAATACAGTCTTTGTGGTGGAGACCAAATAAATCACCAATCCTAAGCTGAAGACAAGGTAATGTCTTTGATGTATATTGTCTCATATAGGAGACTCCTGACACTAATGAACAACTTGCCGTCCACCCTATTTGTATCTTTTCTGATATTTTACTGAAGTACAAGTTTTTTCATAGAACTGTTTTTTGACATCAGCAGGAATGCATCCATAATTCAATAAGATTTGCCAGGTTACATAAATGATACAAATTTGTTGAACAAGTTAGAGATGACATCAAATCTTTATGAGTGCTGTGGGCACTTCATTCCACCTCAAAGCGTATCTGTTTCTATCATATCTCTATTTGAAATCAAATAATGTTTCCATCAAATTATTAGGCATCCATACACACCTTATTTCCCAAGACAGAACACATGGAAGTTAAACAACATTCAAGATCAATTTATCCTTCTTGGATTAAGCTTTCTATCACCTTTTCTGCAGTGGTTGAAAAGTTTGCCCAATGATGCACAAAGGCTCCTCCAAATTTGAGAGAGAACCTTCCATCCTCACTGTTAATGAAAGACCTGTTGCAGCACCTTGTTACTACCGTTCAAGATCCAGTGCAGTGGGAGTCGATTGAGAGAGTAAGCCAAATTTGTATGCAAGAGCGCTTCATTTGAATATAAAGTAATTATTGTTTAACCTCACCAAAACAACATCATAAAAACAAAACTTTTAAATCAATGTGCATTGAAAATGGATCATACTCAGAATTAGGCCCTCCCTTAGACATGACACGTGTGAAAAAGGTAAAAGAAGAATATTTATACATATATATCTATATAACCTAAACATAAAATATTTTGAATAAAAAACAAAATACAGTTAATTTCAAAAATGCCCCGCCACCATGAAAAATCAAAACATCTGTGTGCAAACAAAACTCAAAATTTGTTGGTTACAGACTGCCCTGAATATACATTTTAATTCACCGTCAAATGCAGACAAGTGCATATCTTGCAGGTCCAGACAAATCCAAGTTTTCTACAATCTTTGTAAAAACCGTTACAATCCATTTGGTCTCGACACCAACCTCAGATTTCACATCTAGCTAAATTCTTACAAATTCTCAATGAATGATTGAAGTCCCCACATACTCTTGTCTGAAATAATATGAAAACAAGAAAACAAATCAAACTTCTTAAATCTTAGTTTGAGTTGTCTCTTAACAGAAGATTATTGAACATTAGTTAATGAAGACGGCATTTCATACCCTCGCAGAATGACCATACTCAGTAAAACTCCATTTATTTCCAAAACAAATCATTTTTCATTTATTTATGATATCAATTAATAGTAGCTGAATTCTGAATTAGTGATGGTAATGAGACACTCTGTCTCTGATAATTTGCTTATAAAATCAGTCCCAGTTTTATTTTTTAGTCAAATAGAAATTTGCACTTATCAAACAACACCCCTTTTGTCTGACAGGAAACTGATACAGGTACTACACGGTGACATTTTTGCACCAATAAGGTGTAATGAAATGATTACTGTGCGACTGAGCCTGCAGCCAATTACACAAACTTAATGTTGGTCCCTCTTAACAGTATCAGACTAATGATTGCAAATTGCACAATATAAATCTCTAATAGAATATGCAACAAGTTTATGCAGCACGTAGAGAGATTCCATGCCGTACCAACAAGTTTTAACTGCTGTAAAAATAACATCAACTGATACATACAATGCAAGCAAACAAATTGTAATATAAAACTTTTCTTGATACAAATAACAATTATCTCAGTGAAATATTCTAGCTTAGCAAAATGGTAATTCAATGTGAGATTCATCTTTTAAAGAATAATATACATATATAAGCAAAAGGAACATCAAATTATATCATCAAAATAATTAAAAAACCTTCACTTCTGGTCTTCCTATGGCAAAATTAGCCTTGCAAATTCTGTTCAGTTAGATGGGACTGACCTAGCATCTTTCCGTGAATTACTGAAAGTCAATAGTTCAAATATTTATAATCTTAAACACAACTTCACTAAAAGTTCTGGCTTACATTGTTACATTTTCCAGTAATCAACTGTTTAAAAGACTTCAAAAATGAATGCTCTTGTCATCAGCTGCTGCAGAAACATCAGAATAACACAATCAAATCACTTTATCATTTCAAAATTTCTTTCATGCAAACTGTTAACTCTCATGCTTTGAAACTTTTCACTAAATAACTTCAAATCTAAGAGACTTTTTCTAAGGTTGTTTTAACAACCAGCCAAATTGTCCCTCTGTATTCATATTTGAGCCAGACCTTAAGTCTCTAAATCATACTACTTATTCTTAAACAAAAACACATTAATCATCTAAAACAAACTAACGTTTAAAACATAATTAAACACAATCACAACAAATATTGCATGTTAATAGATTGCAACAATTTTTTTATAAAATCTTTTTTATGCACATAATTTTAAAAATAGGAATTATAATTAGTGTTTACAAAGAGAGTATATAGTGCACAATCAATAAAATAAAACCAATCCTCAAATTATTTCATACAGAATATACCCCACCATCCTGCTAAAACTAATTTGTTTCTCTGTACATGATGGCATGGTGCCTGTCAGGTATGCTTTTAGTATCATATATAAACAAGCACATTCCTGAAAAGATGCATTCAAATGTTTATACTATATTTCATATCTATAAAATTAACTAAAGATGCATTCAAATGTTTATACTAAATTTCTTATCTATAAAGATAACTAAAGATGCATTCAAATCTTACTATATTTCATATCTATAAAGATAACTAAACATATTTCACAGAAAGAAAGTTAACATCTGTGAACAAAGGTGCATTTTCAAACGATAGGACAGCAAGCATGCCGACAATGGATTACTCATTCACCCTCAAGCTCCGGAATTATCACAGGCACAATGTTACTCAGCAGGATGATATGCTCTCACTATGCAGGTAAGGACTGAGGAAGTAGTATATAAAGCTAAACAGGATGTACACGTTGTCTTAATCTTTAATTTCTGAAACACTTTTAACAAATATCTCTCTCCATGTCAAATAAGTTCTAGAACATGCATCAATATTTGAGTAATCTAACAAGACTTCAAAAAATATGACAACCTTAATTCATTTTAAAAAAAATTCCCAGCAACTCATATTGAATAAAAAAATGACTGTCTTTGAACTGAATAAACTTGTATTTTTTTTATATTTTTTTTGCCAATATAGAATCAACAGATAATAAATGGCTGAGTTTATCAGCAATGTTGCCCTGACATCATTGTTTTCTGCAGTTAAACTTTCTCTGTAAACCTTTCTGATGGAGCAAACTAGAAAACTCATATCCTCTTATAATACAATTTTAACATTCATGAAAAGGAAAAGACTGACAGTGTTTAAGTCCCCTAGGTCAGCAAACTCATTTGCTATTCATGAAACACTAAAAGCAATGACTGTTTCCAAGTTTTTCAAAAATTTCAAACCTTAAAAATGTGAAAACTAAGTCATTGCATATTAGATTTGTTGGGGCCATAGCTGGTTGTGATTGTCTATAGTATATATTTATGGTTAATATTCAGAGTGAATTGGATGGAGAAATCTCCCAATAATTTTTTTTAAAAAGCACAATGTCTAATTTCGAACAAAGAAGCATGGAAGATGTAAATAAAATATACTTATATTTTTACGAAATGACTGAAAGAGGTTGAGAAATTGACAGAGTTAAGCTTTTACTCGACAAAAGAAAAAAACATGCAAAATTGATATGTGAAATATTTTACATAAACTGAAGGAACTATTGTTAGAATGACAACAAATAAAACAAAACTAAATTCTGAGATCAGAATCGTCTAGAAGAAATCACAAAAAACACCAAAATCCCACCACCATAAATACTCAAATTTGGATGTCCTCAATTCAAATTTGCTCAAGTTTATGTTGAAAAGTCCATGCTGCTTGCAATTGAACAACAAATATGGCAGAAAATGAGGACACACTTAAAGGATGGGATGTACCACAATAAAGCTACAAAATGGAAAGGCAATTTAATGATATCAATATATACAATTTTTTTCTTTTTTTTTGCAGTGATTAAGTATTAGAGATGAGTTATGTACTTGCATGCCACAATACATTATGGCTTTTAATCTACACATTTAAGCAATACAGTATGTAACGATATCCTATCAGGTGCTTATTTATGCCATATAGTTCCACTAATCTAATAAATAAACTATTATTACAAATTATATCTTCCTTCTTTAAAAGAAAATACTGACATAAAATTAAACTAGTGCACGAAACAACTGTAGACAATTAATTGCTATAAAGGATCTACTTCTAATAACCAAGAAATTATAATACTAAAAAATGCTCATGGCACAAATCTTATTCCGACTTATATTACAGCTGTCAATCACTATAATGAAATATATGCATTAAGTAGTAACACTTTTGTGATTAAACATTTTTATGGTCTTCAATTTATTTAAAAGGGCAATTAAAAGGTAAGTCTTATTCAATGTTTTTGTAATTTTAATGTCATTTATAAATACCACCATTTTACTGCCATTTTCAATAGTTGATTCAATTAATCTAGTCAGTAAAGGAAATAGGTCTACAAAAACCATCATCCATCCACAGATAAGACGAGCATGAAAATCCCAATTAAAAGAGCCCGATTATGAGCTTCAAAAGCTGGTTAAAACCTTCTATTTAACAAGCTCCTTAGAGAAAGAAATTTCTGGGATTTGATCTGGGAGACTGCATAGTCTGCCCCTAGTCCTTTAATGTAATATCCACTTTATTCTAAATTGTTGCACCTGCTTAAAAGCAATTGTCAAATGACACTCTGTGGGACAGCTAATGTTCATAGTAACAAGCCCATTTTGATATAACTGGGATTCTGTGCTCTCCAATGTAAAAGGCAAATAAGATTGACCAATGACATGCAATTGAAACCATGTTAATGTTTCACAATGACTAGATTAACAAAAAATTACATATTCAACCCGTATTTAACCTTCATTTTGTATTGTTTATTTCACCTACTTATTTCAGTCTAAAAGCACCCAATGTTATATAATCTATATACACAAGCTGAAGAACAAAACGGATACATCCCAAGAATGGTTACAGCACAAAGCAAACAACAGTCATGATTACAAGAACAAAATCAAGCAGGACAGACAAGCATGAGATGCATCAGTCTAGCTCACATGGCAGCATGACAAGAGTTGTGATGTTAGAATTTAATCAACATAAATATGATATGAAAGAGAGAAGCTTGAGAGTGCAAGACGACTTGTGAGCACGTCAACTGTAAGCGGTGAATGGCAGCCTTCCATTTTTCACAAAAAAAAAGCAGCATCCATGGATGAAGAAGAAGACTTTGTTTCACTGCATGAAGGGAGTCGCTATATGATACAGATGAAATGATTTATCAGCCGCTCAAAAAGCGTATGTGAATTTGAGGTCAGCTTGCTAGCTCTATCGGACTAAGGTGGAACGTTAGTAATTCATGGTTCAACATGGTTAGATGAGGCGGTTGCAGCAGCAAGAGTGTTGTTATTTTCATTATTCTCCTGTGGAGATTGAAGGTATGATGGAGACATGTTAGAATGACACCATGAATAGTCTATAATAGTTTTAAAAATACCCTCTTTCTGACACAACATTCTTGAACACCTAAATTGGATGATACCAGTTTTTTTGTCTTTTAGAAGCCATGAAATAATTAGCAACTCTAAAAATATCCCAATTAGAATCAAACACCTACAAAGTGTATTTCATTTTCTAATAACTTCAAATTATTTTTCAGAAATACATCTGTGGTAAAGTGTTAATCTTCCGCAATATTGGATGTTTCAAGCACCAAAACTCCATATTTTATCATATCATTTGATCACAAAAATTAGGAGAAATATTTTTGATCTATTCCTGTCTGTTTACACTTACATCTTCAGTATTTTGCTGAAAGATAAAATAAGTAACTATATTATGTAAGACCTTCATGGTTTCAATTTTTGGAAAAATGAAAATGAAAGAAAGAAACAAAGTAGGTTAAATGTAATGTTACAACACAATGGGGAATGACAAACAAAAAATTAAACAACAATTGAGAAAACATGAGCTGTAAAGTGACATTTCTATAAGCCTGTTCAATTGTGAGTTGATCTATGAAGCAATGATGTGCAACATTCTAAATAAAGTTTTTATAATACATTTTAACAATTATAATTCACAACACAGCTAAAAGCCCAATGGAATATTTGACCAAGTGATCATCTGAATATGTCAAGCCCTTTCTTTTTGTCAGATAATGGTTATTCAATGCTTAAAACAAATGTTATCAAAAATACACATATGATTGCAGTGATAAAAGCTGTGTGTTATCAAGGGCTCCACAATTATAAGATCAATTAGAACAATAACAGAGGAGAAAATATGAGAGACCAAACAGAGAGCAAAGAAAGATGAGGAAAATATTGAAAAAAGAAGAGATTACAATGACAGAAAGAAGATAAAGATTAAAGAAAAACTATAAAGGATAAGAGTATAGTAAAATAGCAGAAAGTAAAACACAGCAGAATGTTAGAATAGAATAAGGGAAAAAAAGTAACATTAGAAAAAAGAAAAACTTCACCATACACATGGAAAACAGTGTACCATGAGAGGCAAGGAAATATTGGAGTAAAAGGAAATATTACAGTGAAAAAGAAATGAGGTCTTTTGGTCTAACTCTCCAGAGTGAAAGCTAATGATTTATCACCAATAAATTCCATCCTTTTGCAGATATGCGGTGAGCTGGTGTCATCTATTAGCACAATATAACTTATATCATGAAGAAAAAAGCAGGTAAAGATTAGAAAGTCAACAGTAATATACAGAAAATTCACACAACTAATTCAGTAGTAATCTTATGTTCAAAGGATTTAAATTCTTTTTGACATCTGGACAGACTCTGGTGCGACATTTTCATTGCGTAGATAAAGAACTGCACATCAAATGCACTTTGGATTAACTGTGTGCACTAATGTACATAAACAAATACTACATTTCTTAATGATTGAAAACTCTTGTGAAATCAGCTTACTAACTCCTGCAAAGAGGGCAATACTTTATGATAGCATTAAATCTTTAACTAGCTTATCATATCAAAAATAATATAAATTTTCCTACTGTAAATAAAAATGCCACAGCTGATTCATGTTTACTTCAGACATTCTGAAAATTGAATTCCTTAAAGCACCACCATTTTAATAAAAAATTTACTTTATAAGTTTAATATTCATCTACAATTTTTGTTATGTTATTGTAAATTGTGGATCTTATGAAGATAAGAAACACAGTAAATATTTGCAAACTGTGACACTCACAACACCCATCCTTAGGTTAGTAAAGGTATTGATTACATAAGAAACAAATATGACATGCATTCTAAGTAACATTTGAATCAAGTAAGAAGCAATTATCTATACTGCAGATTTCAGAAAGAATTTAGTTAATTACAAACAAGAAATAAAACACCAGTTGCTATGATAATTTTTCCTTACAAAATTCTTTTTTTTTGTTCATTAGATACAATTGAATAAGCATAAAAATAACGGGGAACAAAAATGACCTTTTTTTTGTTCTTCTCTCAGTTACCTCCCTGATCGTTCGCTGTTCCACTGATAGTTATCCCCAGTTTTCAAATTCACAACCCAATCAGATATGATTGGATAAAAAGGTGATCTAGGGCATGAAATGATAAAGGGCTTAGTACAACAACGTATCAAAGGGGCAAGAAAACTTAAGTGCTAAAACTGTTTTCTTCAAACACAAAGCTTCTTTCTTTTCATACCGTGATCTCCTGATATTTGAAATCACATATGCCATTCTGGTCTTTGAGCTCACCCTTCAGCCAGTAGGTTGTCTGGATACCCTTTCCCTGTGGAGAAAACACACACAAAAACATATAAAGAATGCAATGCAGTTTATTATATTATTATACAATTTCTATGGAGTATTTGCATTGTCATGATCCATGCAATAAATGATTCACATAAATTCACGACCTTCAATATTTGGATTAGTCCATTCTTGCAACAGGTGAATTTCTTAACAAAGCGAAAAAATGTAAGTAAACTTTCCTCATTTTTCATTGTTTTTATTTTATGCATTTTAAACAATCTAAAACTAAAATTTTATACAAAGTTTAATGTTTTGGTATCGTGGCTATGCGTATTTTATGCACGGTTTAAAGTCCTTTGCCCCGTGCATTAAATACCCATATAAACACTCTGCCTCAACATTAAGCTTTAATTACAGACCTAAAACATACCACAATAAAATTATCCACAATTCCTCATCAAATAATTTGTGAGTACATTATCTTTTATTTTTGTTTTTGATGTTGAGAATGTCTTTAAGATGACGAATGAGGTTAAGCTTAGTCTCTCAAGTTTTTCCATTTTAAAATGTTGGCAAAAGATGATGATGAATTTCCATTAGAGCAAACAGATTCATCCATGCACATAACAAAATATTTGTGTTTACGACCTGAAATGTTTTAAGGCAGTAAAAATGTGCAACAGGAATGTTGGCTATTTGCTGGTTTTTCTTCTAAGTAAAAAAAGGAAGTTAATGTTGCTTTTACCCACTCATAAACCTTGAGCTAACAAGCTAGCTGTTATTCACTGATATTTGAATTCAATGGCAACATAGCTTCTGTAATGTAAACATTTAAATAATGAAGAGGATGCATTCCATGTTAAAAACCAACCAATTGCACATGTATAAAGGCACATATGCTAGAGGCCCTTGCCCTGATGTCAAAACTCAGACACTTGTTTTATTCTACGTCTAGCAAATAAATAAATAAAAACCTTAGTCCAAAGGGTGGTCAAAAGCTTTTTTGAAATAAGACCCAGTCACTTGTTCAAGTTTATGTGAAGCAAAATTCATAATTCATATTTCAGAAATAAATCAAAGATATCTAAATGTTGTTTTGTTATAGTTGCGATCACATGTTTCCATATTGCAGCTGTTTCTCTGTGGGGGAGAGGGCACAAATGTTTAGGTATTTCACATACAATATTTGCCCCATATGTTGCACAGCTTCCCCACCTTGATCGATCAACAATAATCTTGTGTTGAAACTGCACATGGGAGTTGAAGACTTTTACCTTCTGACATACCCAAGACAACATATTGAACCCAGGTTTCTTGCTGGTTTTTCTAACTAGTTTCAAAGAAATTTAGCAATCCGGTTTAGTGTCCCAATTGGGAATCATAGAGTTATTTCCCAAACGGGAATCATATGCATATTCATTAAAAAAATGGCTGCGTACAAGCCCATCATGCATTGCTTCTCAAGAGCTGCGCCTTGTACAAAGTCAACGAAGAAAGTTGATTGCCATTAGAACAAGCTTTTTACAATCCGTGTGGAGTAGATTTTTATGGAAAATCTGCTCAATTTTTAAAAATAAACATGTAAATACGACCTTTAGTGACATTTCTATCAGCGGAAACCAAGCAGTTACCGGTGTGTTTTCAGGATACATAGGAAATATATGAGTGGTTTCACTTGATTTTTCATGTGTTTCGCGACTGTAGAATCTCAACAGCCATCCGCTTAATCATTGTTTGTGTGTTTTGTAAGGTTCTCACGAACCTCTCCATGGACACTGGAAGTAAACTTTAAACAGTATAAATACTTTTTTGATGATCTGTGTGTAGGTTGCCAGTCTGCCAGTGCATGTTCAGTGTATTAGGCAGTTGAGACGGGGTCACAGAAATTTTCAAAAATACTATTTTCTTTCTCCCATAAATTCATTTTGATATGAAATATTAATTCCATTTTAACTGCAAACTGTTTTCTGGGCATACTTCTAAGATCCCTATTTGGGTGTCAGGGTCAAATTCTTACCCACTATAGCCCATGAGGAGGTCGTCGAAACTGGAAAGACGCAACACATTTTTTAAGTCAAGACTTGGGAGAAATTTCCCCTTTTTTTCTTTTTCTTCTTTCTTTCTCCAATAAATTCATTTTTATATGAAATATTAATTACATTTCAACTGCAAACTAGTTTTTGGGCATAGATCTAAGATCCCCACTGGGTGTTGGGGTCAAATCCCTACCCACTAGTTTGTAAGTCTGACATAGTTTATTTACTCATCTTTTTCCACACCAGCACAGACCATACATAGAGACTTCTCGGATGTTAACGATGTAAGCACTGTAACCCTACCTGAATCACATCGGCATTGTTTTTAGTACAGCTATGTTAGCTTAAGATGGAAAATCACAAATCAATCCCAAAGAACTTTGTTTTTAGTTACAGATAGAGAATTCTTTGTAATGCCTTTACAACAAACATTAATTCTCTTGCTAAACTGGCTGCAGCCATTTCCTGCCGATAGGCCAGTCAGTTGTCACTGTCAGTTTTAGCGATAAACTGTGTGCATCGTGACTGTATACTGTACGCATAGTGTATTTAATAGTTGAAACGACTCTATGAAAGTCTACCATGAATCTTCGCTTTCAATATGGTGCACACCATTGCAGTAGGTATTTATTCTGCACATGTCTGAGTGTCCCAATCGGGACATAAGTATTGATTCCCATTCGGGACATTAAAGCGGACTGATTAACCAATTTGGTAAACAATGATTCTTTTCTTCCTTCCCATTGTATGTAAAAAAAGGGAAGATTATGTTACCTTCATCTCAACCTCTCCTCTTTTCTCCAACACAAAGGTGCCAAAGAGGTCCAGGATTTTCTTGGTGCATGAACTCACATGAATTTTCATGGCTGTTGGCAAAAACAAAATTGACAATAACTTAAAATATTAATAATCAAAAATGTTGTACTTCCGATTTGCCATCTACAGAAACCACTTTTCATTTAGTCCACAAAAGACTGTTTCTATTGCTTCTCAATCTCCTCTGCCCGAGCCATTTCACAAATACAGATTACAAAATTATTCATCATAATCATATTTCATCCACAACATCTACTCACCACTAAAAAAATCTTTGAAGTGCAATTTGGGTATCTTTACTTAAAAAAATAATTGTTTACAAAGACTGCAAAGAATCATGAAAAGTACCTTCTCCATTGGATTCCATCCTAGAAGCGGTGTTAACTGTATCTCCAAACAAGCAGTACCTGGGCATCTTAAGGCCAACGACTCCTGCCACACATGAACCTAAAAAAACAATAAGAAATATTGTTGGAAACATTGAGAACTATAAGAAAGCAAAGATACATTACTACCTTTATGCAAACATGCCTTAATGGTTTCAACATATGAATTTTTGTCAAGATAATCCCTTGAAATTTGGTGTGATTCTTGGTGAGATTTGAGCCACAATAGATCTGTATCTAGACCAAAAAATGGTAACTTTTCCTAGAAATTTATGGGAGGAAGAACATAATGTCTATGAAGAAAACAATGTCCCTAAAGTACTTGGCAGAGATCAGTACAAATTCCAGGAATGCATTGATTGTGTTATGCAAACTACATAATGTAATATGTGTATAGGAGTTTGATAATAAAGCCTTTACGATCAGCACATCATGTATCCTTGATATTACGGTTACAGTCTCATGAAATAAAAGAAAGTCTTTCTCAGATGTTCTTAAATTCACAAATTTGTAGTGGAAATAAAACACAAACAAAGTTGCTTGGTATTCTGTGCCTACAACACGATCAAACTGCACTGCATCATCAACATTCTTATAACATCTGTACCTTGGAAATAAATTTTCAAGATTCTGATCTTGCAGGAAAATTTGTCATCATGATTAAACCTGTCTTTTAGCAATGCTAAAGGACATGAGTTCATGTAACATCAATCACACAGAATTAACTATCTAACTTACTTAAGCACACCTTTTCATTCAGTATTCAATCTTTGATGCAAACTACACTTCATTAGCACTTAAAAATCTAACTCTTAATGTTCATCATCATCAACATCATCATCATTTGTTCCTATGGCTATTAATTGAAAGACATGTTAGTAACAGTTTAAAGCATTTACTCTTCGCAAAAAGAGTTTTTGTTCAAAATGAAGAAACATTCAAGTACCTCTGTGAAGAATAATTTCATCAATTCAAACTTTTCTTTTCTTTCTTATTACAAAATTCTCTTTCTCAACCCCTGGCTATGAGTTTCATGAACCAGAACAACTTGGATGAATTATGAATTAATCGCTTAATAGCTCAATGATTACTGGCAAAGATAACACAACTTGAAAGCACTCAAGGTGTGTCTCTACTAAAAGGAAAACAAACAAATATTTTGCTCTGGACATAATACATACAATTAACCATTTGCCTTAGGGGTATAGGACTTTTAATGAGAGTAACTTTCTGTTGCTTAGCAACAAACCACTTGTTCCAGCTGAGTTTGCAAAGTAAAGAGAATCTGGTGATTTATCATCAAGACTGTAAATAGCATCTTGCTATTTTCTAATTCTTTATCAACTGAATGACACTAAACAAGAAGCAACTTCCACTGATAAATTTGAACATCTCATTGAAGCAAAAGAGGGTAAGTAATTGGCACAATCAATGTGCAGACATGATTATCAACATTGTGTTCTCCTTATATCTTGTGTAGTTCTACACCTACAACCGATGGAATATTCTCCATGGATCATTGAAGTTTGGTACTTTAACACTAATCTAGATTGATAATTTTATGAGGACTGTGGTACAAGGTACAACCTGCGACCGCATACACTTGATACATAAACACTGCAGCGTAACATGTTTTTTATCATTGTTCTCAATCCTCAAAATGTCTTGTTAAAAAACAAGTCTTCAATTTTTGATTAAGCACTTAGAATAGCAGTTAGAATAAGAATCATATCTTAGATTTACTGCATCTAACTCCTCATGTCAGTAGCTACGTGAAAAAATTAAAACATCAAACACCAAATTAGATTGGATATGGCACTTAGATTAAAATCATTCATCTGAAGTATTCACCAAAGGGTCGTCTTTAAGCCTGAGCATACTTCAATGAAGAACGTATTACTTGTATACAAGTCTCCCATGAGGACAATTGCATTTCAACATAAGATCTTTCCAATAAATAATTACGCAGCAGCATCTAATAATAATGTTCAATTGTGGATTGGGAATTCTACATAAAATCCCGCAATTGCAAAAAATAAATTATATTTTGTTTCAAAAAAAGGAAATTCTTAAGGCCTTGAGGAATGTCATTATAAAGGAGCATTGTTATACATGGTAGGTTAATGAATATATACATTTTGATTGACTGCAAGTCAGGTGGGTTGTTTGAGGCTGTTAATATGAGTAAAAGCCGACTTCAATCTTAATAGTAATGCAGTTTAATCTCTGTATGCAGCGTTCTTATACAGAATTAATTGAAGTGGAAAGGAAGAAATAAATGCACAATGTAGGTTTCCGAGTAATACACAAAAGCACAAATGTTAATTTTCTGAGGAAAAGGGACAGTTAGATTGGAAGTCTCAAGTCAATAGCACCAAAAAGGCTTTTAAACTAAATTCCTCGATCAACCAATCAATTAATCAACCAATCAAATAGCAGGTGTCACTCATCTGTTTGGTGGAACCTTCTCTACCATTTATAATGCTCATTGTTCTATTATACAATTAATCATTTCAAGCGTGAATGGATCGCCAAAGGAAAAATGTTTAAATCATAAAACAAAAACAGTTACAAAGACCACGGTTCTCAGTTGCTAAAGCTTTCAATTTTGAAGCAATTTTTTCACTTTGAATACATCAATACTAATATTTGATGACAATGTAGTATAAAAACAACTGCATTATGAAATTGAACAAATTGAATTGAATATATCCTGAATTTGCATGCAGAGATATTATTTTCTAAAATCCGTTTTAAAATAATCATTTATTATATTATGACAACAATTTAAGGTACTTTTGGGATAATCTTAATAAGAAATTAGGAATCTAGTTTGATATATCCAACTTTTTCAGTTTCATTAATCAGTGACACAACAAAGGGTCATAAATTTGACATTTTGATGTGTCACTAAATCAAGTTTTTGCATTTTTGATTCTTCTATTGTAGCACATGTCTCAAAACACACCATAAAAGCATGCTCTTAGAATTACAATTTTATACTTGTATATTTTAGCTTTATGGTGCAGCACGATTATAAAGTAATATCAACAATATAACAGATTTCACACAGGTGTAAACATTATTTTCTAAAATCAGTTTTAAAATGATCCTTTATTACACTTCTGAATAAACATTCTGAATATCTTAGCAACTGTCAGTATTTTCTTCAAATAATTCAAATAGTAAACACCCCCTCAATCATAGCTGACTACCATGAAATGGTTCAACAGCAAAAACCATAAGTGACATTATATACTAATGTTCCTTATTAAGCTTGATCCTTATTACTTTGATGTTTTTCATTCATAGATCGATTTTGAGGGATAAACAAGTTTAGAACAAATAGGAGATACCCATATGTCTGTTTAATATTTGATATACACAAATTGAAAAGGACTCTGCACATGTAAGAACCCATTTGTGAAATACCACTGGTTTCCAACTAGTTAAGATCTTGACTTCATGTTTTGCTTCTGATGAGTGAGAGAAAGAGAGAGAGAAAGAGAGAGAGAGAGAAAGAGAGAGAGAGAGAAACAAACATATATATATAATTTTTTTCGGGAAGGTATGTCTGAACACTGCTATTCACACAAAAACAGGAGTATCCCTGTGTTATTTAGCTTTAATGAAACCAGAGACTCTTTATCGGTTGTCAGTGTGACGGCAGAATGAAGAAACTGCATGCTCTAAGAAAAAGGTATAAAGTTGATTTAACTTAATACTTTACACTTTACAATAAAAAGAAATACTTCAAATTCTGATGAGTCTTAAATTAGATGATTTTAATTAAAAAAAGGAAAATATAAAAGAAAAAGGACATATCATTTCTTCCTTTAAAAAACTAAACTGAACTAAAACAATAGGGGAATATAAACAGAGAAAAAACAACTCCTGATAAAGCAACAAGTATGAGTCTTATTTTCATTTTCTAAAGCATATTATTTTCATCACTACAAAATGGACTTATAAGTTGTCAAATGGAAAGATGGTTGTTTTGCGATAAGTGGCGAAACCTTTGGTGTTATGGAGATTAAAATCTTTACCATTCAAGATACTTGTTATTGCAAACAAATTATAACAGGTCCCATTGTGTTTGAATGTTTCTACTAAACTACAGATGGCACCGATGGTTTCTTATACATCATGCTTATGGTTTCCTGGGAGGGCAGAATAGTGATGTATGCATGATAACCTATTTTCACTTCTTTATGAAGGTTTAAACAGAGAAAAATCCCATTTCAAATCTATTAATCATTCTTGAGGCTTTTATGTACTTTTCTTGTATTTGTAAATCCCTAAGTGTCAGAGCAAGTATGATGTATAAATTCTGATCACGTTTGATACCACAAAATTACTCATGAGTAATGAATGATTTACTAAAAAAAGCATACAAGTGTATGGCTTATTACTTCAGATTATCTGGATTCTTACCAAAAAGGCAACATAATGAATGCTTTTAAGTAAAAATTTGGTAAACAGTAACTATTTATGTCTACGGTGATAATACCACTGCACATTAGTGGGTATGAATCAAAGGTGAGGAGTGACTGATTAAATGAAGTTTTTTCTTACAGAGCAAGAACAATTTCTTTCTTTAAAAAATGTACCTCTACAGTTACCAGCTCTGAAAATAAATAATATGAAATGCACTGAGTGATATATCCTAATCTAATCAGGTGCACCAGCTCTTGTTTCCAATGGAAGATATAAAATTCAGAAGATGAAGTAGTAGTGCTTCTCTGGTTAAACTTGTGTTTATCCTCCTGATTAAAGAAATTTTATCCCTAGAAGCATTTATATCTTAGTTTCTAGCTGACTGCTTCATGGAGCCTTTACATTGAGCAATGATACAAAAAATAGAGACTTCCCACTATTCTGTTTGGCATTCTGTTGTGGACATATTTTATTTGTGCAACACGTATTTATCATGAATAACACTCATTCTTGTCATTTACATAATACATTTACTACAAGTAAACAGTCAGTTCCCAGCATTGCATTAATGAAGTGCTGTGGCGTAATTCTCTTCACACAGGACTCTGCCCACTTTCAGTTTTTGCACACCGATCACTTGATGACACAGTTTTCTATCACATAGGGTGTCACCTGACAATGTTGTAGCAGTAAAGATGGTAAGCTAGGTGGGAGTTGGTTGATTTTTCTTTCAAATGATACCAAATTTTCCATATTTTTGGAATTTATAATTTTGGGTTATTGTCATTTTAATTTGTGTACTTCAATATTGGCCTAATTTTTGGACAAAATTCATGCCAAACACCTGACAGAGTCCTCCAGATTTAGGTTAGATTTATTGATAATTCATTAGACACCGCAATAAGCTTTCTGCCAGTACCAAATTTGCATGGGCCCCGGTGGCGATTAGTGACAGTATTTTGAAGTTGAAAATGGCCACCATCACAACAGAGATTAGCATTAAATTTGATGTGGATTTTTCTCGCGATCAAGAGTAAGTTAGTGTGGTAGCTAGGATAAGATTGATTATTTTGCATCCATCTTATTTATTACTCTAACCTAGCCTAGGGCCAAGTAGTTAGCAGTTTTAATATGTGCAGCATTGAATCAAAATGATTGTTCCCTATAAGCACATTTGAAATGTATTGTAATGGTGATTGAAAGACCAGTGATTTTTTTTTAATATCATTATTTAGGTTGAAGGGAAACAAGGTCTGTTGTGAAAATGAGAATAGTGTGTCCATAATTAACAATCAACCATGGATCCAGGTTCTATATTTACAGGATAAAATTAACACTCAGGTTATTTTCAATGTCAACCTAGTGTGTTGCCATGTTGGTATAACGTCTTTATATATAATTGTCTTAAAATATTGCATTAGACAATGAGGAAATACTAGTTTAAGGAAAGACAATAAGAAAATCTGCTCATTTAGGCCTTAGCTTTAGGACTTGAATATAATCTGAGTGGTTGTGAACACTTTTCCTGTTTATGTGTTTTCTTTTTTCCTATTGAGTGTTTCATTGATAATTTTTGTTAACAAAATTCAAGTGGCACTACATATATTAATATGTAGGCCTACCTTGCATGGGGATTGTTTTTAATAAAATTTAAGTTGTGAAGAATATTTTGTATTATTGTCTGGAAGAGTAAAAGAACAGTACTGGTGTGGAACAGTAAAAGAACAGTACTGGTGTGGAACAGTTGAAGAACAGTACTGGTGTAGAACAGTTGAAGAACAGTACTGGTGTGGAACAGTTGAAGAACAGTACTGGTGTGGAACAGTTGAAGAACATTACTGGTGTGGAACAGTTGAAAAACAGTACTGGTGTAGAACAGTTGAAGAACAGTACTGGTGTGGAACAGTTGAAGAACAGTACTGGTGTGGAACAGTTGAAGAACATTACTGGTGTGAAACAATTGAAGAACAGTACTGGTGTGGAACAGTTGAAGAACAGTACTGGTGTGGAACAGTTGAAGAACAGTACTGGTGTGGAACAGTTCTGGTGTGGAACACTTGAAGGACAGTATTGGTGTGGAACACTTGAAGAACAGTACTGGTGTGTATTCTGTTTATATTTCAAGGGTATATAAATTGTCAGTATCAGAAGTAAATCAAATGTTGAAGAAAAAGTGTCTTTTTCCTCTGAATAGCATTATCAATTTTTATTGTTGCAAGTAAATGTCATTGTGCAAGTATGGATATATAGAACACTGGTTGAAGTGTACATGTGGTCCTTTTATAGAATACCATTATATGTCATACAACAAGGCTAAATTATTCTACATATTCATACATTTGAGAACATGATTATTAACTGCTGTTATGCAAAGTTTTGGACTGTTTTGTGAATTACGTGATTTTCCAGGGCAATTTTAATTTTCAGTGTTTGGGTTAAAAGGTCATTCTCACACTACTGGTCAGTGTTTTTCTGACCATCTGATTTCCGGCCAGATTCATCCCCAGGTCCATAAAAATAAAAAAAATGAGCATTTTCGTTATGTTTGAATCCATGTAATTTTAATTAGCATAATTCATTAAACTGCTATCATAGTAAATTACCAAAATAATCTCTACTTAGAATTTTGTCAGAGAAGGCAGAGTCCAATCCATAGTTCATGCTGATAAAAATTTACACCAATAGGCCTACAAAGCAACAATGTGTTTACAGGAAGTACATGAAATCAGGGATTTGTTATAAGTAATCTCTTGTGAAATGGTATTTAAGCAGCATAAGCAAATATAAATGTATTTAACCCTATGAATTATAGATACTACTGCACAGGCTGAATTTGAGATAATCAGTATTGACACCACATTATACATACACCAAGCTTCTAATTATCAAAACCCTACATACACCGAGTGTATTCAGTTGCCTCAAGAAGCTCTGTCGTCACTAAATATCATTCATTTTATTCTGAATTTGATATACAATTAAGATTCCCATGTAATCTGAAGTATATACTGTTTCTTATTTCAAAGAAGCATGTTATCAGGGGATTACAAAGGGTTTGTGGTTATTTTGCCATTTCATACTGTATGTATACAGCATGCATATGCTGACATGCGAGATTACGATACAGATGTAAACAACACCACGTGACTGCACATTGTCCAATCATGATATGGATCGTACGGTATTAGCCAAGTCAACATGGTTCCTCTGGAAATGGGTGCAAAACTTGCGAACCCCTGACCAGCTTCCTCTGATTTTTATACTTATTTTCATAGATTTAGATAGAAAAGGAATTTTTCTATCACATATGTAGAGATTGTGTGGGCTCAAGACTGGAAATGTGTTTGTGACCACGATTTTGAACACCGTTTCTTTCCAAAAATGAAATTGTTATAAATCCCTCCAATTTTCATTATTTTTTGCTCAAATTATTTCTTCAAATGTTAATGGATATTATTTTTAACCCTTTATCTGCCTAAATTTCATGTATTGATAATGTTTTTTGTCATAACAAAGCTGTAATCACCTTAAAAAAAACTACATGTTTTAGCTCATTATACATTCATCAATCCGAGTAATCTGGGCGGAATACGCACAGAAGAGAACAAATGACTTTTCGCAAGGTTGGGAACTGACTGCACTGTTTGTATAAACTTCCCTATGTTTCTACCTGATATTTCACTAGAATTCTTTACTGATATGAGATATCCATTAACATGATATGCATTGTCATTTTTGTTTGTTTGTTTGATGAGGTCTTAACGGCACCACGACAACGAAGGTCAAATTGTGCCTGAGAGATCAGATCATTTTAGAGGTAGTAAGGAAAGAGACCAGGGGGAGAATGAGAGAAATTCAAGAACAAAAGCCAGAAAGCTGTGATCGAAAGAGGAGGTGCATGCATGGGTAAAACAAAAACAAAGTAGAGAGGGGGTGGAAGAGGAGAATTAAATATGGTTGTAGAGGGATGCATGCTGAAGGAAGGAGATTATTTTATCTGGAGGATTTTTCTGGAAGACCTCAGAAATTGAGTTGTGGGGAGCGAGGGAAGCTCTGGGAAGGTTGTACAGGGGGCAAGCAAGGAGAACGTGTTGGATTGTGAGGATGCAGTGGCAATTGTTACAGAGGGGTTGGGGGGAACCAATAAGGAGGTGGGAGTGAGTGAGGTGGGTCATTTTTGATGGCAAAGTAGTACTGCATCTCTTATCATCAGTATATACCTGGAGAAGCTAACTTCACCTTTAGCTGTAGAATGCAATAATTCACTTTAATTTCCTTTCTAGTTTGTTTGACAGTTCTACCCTCAGGAATTTAAAAATAGATAACAAAGCACATAAGTTTCATGTGCATTCAATAGAAATACTACATAATGAAGAAAACAGAGAGAATTTATGCTATGTTTATAGCAAATGTATTTTTATCTTCCCATACTTTCCTGTATACAAATAACTATAATATGGTAAAGTTCCTCAATTCTGACAGACAACTTTGACACATGACTGACGGATACTACTGTGATGGGTTTTCTCTGAGAAACATATTATTCACTAAAAACAAACTATGATCTTGCAATGCATGGGGAACCTTAGGATTCTGCCGTACTGTAACCATCAAGAATGGTCTATTAAGTGGGGAAGGCTCCTAAATGTTTTGTAAAACTCACACACAAACACTTTCATAATAGTTGACAAATGGATTTATGGTGCATAGAATGATAAACATCTAAGGAAAATTTTCCATGTGTAAAATTATTTCCCATGATGTGGAAAATAATTTCAATACAATCATTATTTGAAATGATATACAAATAAAAGGAAGTGCGACAACATACACATATTCAAAATCAATTGAAAACTATGAGAGCAAAGAATTTAAATCAAATTATGCTATAAATTCTTCCAGTTAATAGCGCCTTCAATTTTCAGATCACCATCTGCAAAGTATTCAAATCCTTTCTTTTTGATTGTCTGCTACTGTAACAATTTTCGAAGAAATGCACAAAATCATGAGTAACTTTTTTGGAAATGTAAATCATACCCAACCAAAAATTAGGTGCAGGAATTTTCAATGACTGAAAATAAGGACACAAATGATAAAGATTTGAAACTGTTGATCATGGCATGCACTATATATGATGCACATGCACTATATATGGTGCACATGCACTATATATGGTGCACATGCCCTATATATGGTGCACATGCCCTATATATGGTGCACATGCACTATATATGGTGCACATGCACTATATATGGTGCACATGTACTATATATGGTGCACATGCACTATATATGGTGCACATGCACTATATATGGTGCACATGCACTATATATGGTGCACATGCACTCTATATGGTGCACATGCACTCTATATGGTGCACATGAACTATATATGGTGCACATGTACTATATATGATGCACATGCACTATATATGGTGCACATGCACTATATATGGTGCACATGCACTATATATGGTGCACATGCACAAAACTCCTAGAAACTAT
The DNA here is from genome assembly GCA_020152595.1 of Chiridota heheva. NCBI lineage: Eukaryota > Metazoa > Echinodermata > Holothuroidea > Apodida > Chiridotidae > Chiridota > Chiridota heheva. The sequence continues at coordinate 1,933,149 of JAIGNY010002621.1, forward strand.
GTTCACCCAAGAAGCCAACACTGCTAATTTTGACAATCAAAGACTCCTAAACAAAATCTGAAGCTTATTTCAGAGTGCAATTGATATGTAGACATCCATCCTTAGAGTGCAATTGATATGTAGACATCCATCCTTAAAGTGCAATTGATATGTAGACATCCATCCTTAAAGTGCAATTGATATGTAGACATCCATCCTTAGAGTGCAATTGATATGTAGACATCCATCCAAGTTCCAAGCATATTCAAAACCTTTGTTGATTGACTTTGCCCCATTCTTACACCCAGTGTAGATTTTTTTACATTTTATAGTACTTAAGAGAGCAACATGCAATTGAAATACAAGATAAAATATTCTTCAAACATTTTTCTATGCAAAATTTCACCCACAGCTAGAATCATTGATGGAGACTTTCCTTATGATTTCCCCTGCTTTGAATAAATTGTCACTCTTCATTGTCCATGTACTTTCTCAGCCCTTCAGATGCAATATAACTGACTTGACTACCTCCAATTCTTATCTTTAAGCTATGCTCTGTACTAATGCAAATGTTCTTGTACTAAACATTTCACAATTTTTAAGATAAATCTAAAAAAATGTGACCAAAATAGTGATTTCTGTTTTCAATAATTTTGGGAAACTTATTGCAGTGATATCAAAGTAAAAGGGTCTTGTCCATCATGACTGAACACTCTATCACATAATAACCAAGCATCAATCATTCTAACCAATAACAATCCATTAATTTATCATCCCAAATGATTTCAATCTCTGTCACTTCTTAGTAATTTTAACAACCATAACCACTATAGAGCCAGTATCTATGAACAAAAAGTTTTTTATAATGACAAAACATTTCAAAAAGCAACCATGTGACACTAAAAATATCTTTATCCACTGAAAGTCATACTGGAAAGGGCATCCCAGAAGGATGATATAAATCAATTAGCATAAGGGAGTTGATCTAGTAATGACAAGTTGAATTTGACATGCTTTGACAAATAGCTTCAAACAATAAATGCTTCAAAAAATAAATTTTCATGAAAACCATAAAGCTTTTAAAACTTCTAATGAAAACCATGCAGCTCTTAAAAATGATCATAAAAGCCATGCTCTTAAAAATTCTCATGAAAACCACACTCTTAAAAATTCTCATGAAAACCATAAAGCTAATAAAAATTCTAAAAAAATAATAATTTTTGACTATTTAAGAGAATAAAGACAAAGAATACAGAAGTGTCCTTTAGATTTTGCTTTCAAATTAAAAGCAAGATTTTCTATGCCATTGGACACTAACACTAATACAGGAAAATATCAACTCCACCCACAAATGGCTTTTCTTACATTTGTACCCGTTTGCCTTACTTACAATGCATTCACATCCCATCCTGTTTATGAGTGGCAAAATTATTAAAATGTGTTAATTATATCAGCAGTTGCCCATTAAATGTTGTGCCCTCTGCCACCCCCCTTCCCCCCCCCTCACCTGCCCTTCCTAAATCAAAATTATTCTACTGCCACAGACTACAAGCTTGTGGTAAATCCCATACTAGAGCCATGGAGGCCCATCTAACTGGTGCTTATCCTGGGTTTCCACATAAGCTTGCATACTGAAGCTCTATGAGGTTGGCACTATATGCAATAGGAGCACAATTGCAACTTTGAAGATGTTGTGGTAAACCTGCAAAACCAACTGAATAAGTACAATCAAACCCCAAATTCCTGCAACTTACTCATACAACCCAGAAGATGGCATGGGTTTTAACCATGCCAACAATATAAAATGTCTAACCTGTCCAGTAAGTATGCCTTACCTGAATGAAGACCTATCCTCAGTTTGAGGTTCTCCTCAGGTCTATGCCTGATCTTAAATGTCTTGATTCCCTGCAGTAATGATAGTGACATGCGAGCAATCTCACGGGCATGGTAGTCACCATTTCTGACTGGAAGTCCAGAAACAACCATGTATGCATCTCCTATTGTCTCTACCTGTTTGGGTGAAGGAGCACGGAAAGAGATATGTCAAAAGAGACACAAAGTATTTATTGAAACAGTTCATAATGTTTCCAAGGCTTGTTGATCAATTTTGGTGAAGAAGAGAAGTATCGACAAGGTTGTCAAAGTTTAACTTAACATAATATAGGAATACTCCATATTAGTTAAAAGAAATCCTTTCTGACACTTCACTACCTACAGATGGCTACTGTATCTCACACAATGTCACTGGCATAAATAAATTTTATTTTTCACACATTAATGAATACAAAAATCTCAAAGCCTTTTATTGATATAACAACTAAACTGTATTATAAAATTTTAATGTCAGATTATGATAATGTGTATAAACAAAATGTGATTAATTGCAGGTTTAACTAAAAAGAAAAGTCCAAATGAAAATCATACAAAGTGCATACCTCCAGAGAGAACGGTTTGAATTTTAAAAGAAGTAGAAAGCTTTCTGTAATTAATATGAAAACATTGATAGTCTAAGAGACTTTATAGTATAGTTTCCTGTACAACTATTAGTAAATGAAGTGAACTAATTGTTTCATTAATTCCTTTTTTGCAGAGTAACAGCCTCTCACACTTACGGTCAATCTTATGTCAAAAAATCCAAACTGTATTTAAAGGCCTTTTAATAAGCAACTACCTAAGACACTCTGTTAAATTATTTTCTTTTGAAACAAAAAGTTAAAACCTATGTAACTTTTACCCTTTTTTGTAAAGAATTTGACACTGAATGTAAATAATATTTATTTGACTTGCATTGCTAGATTCCATAGCATAAAATATGAAAGCAGTGAAACATTTAAAACTCATAATTCAAAAACAATAAAATGATAGGGGCAAAGGTATGATATACAACACCATGTAACTTGCTAAGCAAAATTGTTTGCTACTTTAAGGAGTTTTTCATTAAAAGAGACATAAAAGTCTGACATAATCCTTATTTCATATGATAGAATTAAAATAACACATTTTTCTGACCAAGTTTCATACCCCCTTAATCAATCTAACACAATTTTTATAATTATTAAAAAATTTAATTCTACTACTAAATAGTTCTATGGGAGCCACCATTTTGATTTTAAATCAGTCCAGCAGGATGTTGGAATGCTTTGTATTTCTTTATAATCTGCCTCAAGATTTCTATGTTATGAGAAATTGTTTTTCTTATGTATGGGTCAAGGAATTTTTTAGGTACACATGAAATTATCAAAACATGCTGTTAAAACTTTGTGTCACATTAATTTGGAATAAATTTTTGAATTACATTTATAAAGAATACATTAAATTCCTTATGTCACTATTGGGGAAATTATGTCATCATGCACAATATTTAAAAAAAAAATTGAACAAAATGGCAGCCTCCAAGTGTCAACTTCAAACATGAATAACTTGAGATAGAAATAAGATTTTGACTTGCTGTTTTTGGTGGTTGGTTAAGATTTGCATCCTCTATCATATGAAATAATGATTGTATCAGACTTTATGTCTCCTTTAAATATTCATTGTACACATATAATGTAGAAGGACATGGAAGAATAAAATATTAAGTGCAAGAATCAAAAAATGAAGCAAAGCAATCAATCCTGTCCATCTCGTGCATAGACAATGGCTGATACATATGCTAACAAAATTAATTTCTTTATTGCAACCCAATAAGGTGGATATAATCTTCAGAAAACTATCCTTGTACTTTGTGTCTATCGTTGAAATATATTTCATCAATGCTTGGGCTGCAGACCAAATTGTATTCTCAAGGTTACTGAGTAAATTGGTGAGTAATACGATCCTCCCAGTAAACTCCAGCTTTCTGGCCAAATCACAGATCAATTTTATACTTTGGGCTAAAGCCTACAACTTATGAAGAAGAAACGATGGCTTTTAATGAAAAGGATTTTACATATGATAATGCAATCTCTAGCAGTGCTTTCACTTCATTAGGTAGACAAATTGTGAGATAATTGTAATATAAAAGCAAATTGTAAAGCAAAGAAGAATTTAACTATCATTGAAGACTTATTGAATTATGAGAACCACAGGGAATACATTTGAAGAAACTATGGTGCAAACAGATGATGAAGAAGGACTGGAAAGTTCTTGGAAAATGATATTTGCAACTCTTGATTTAATCTGCTCACTGAAACTTGATATCTTTCTCATTATTCTTCACCTTGCTCAGATGGGAAATTGTGTAAAATGAAACTACCAGTCAATACTTTCTTAAAATTACTTGAAAAACTTCCTAACATAAAGAAAAAATACTATTTTTCTGACTACTTAACTCTGTTACAGCTTAGCATAGATAGGCAAATTAAAGAAAGTAAACAGTCAAAAGTACTTGTAAAAACATATTCATTGTGTTAGAATTGGAAAATACTGTTATATAATATTATGGGATTTAATGTATTCAAAACAAGCTTGCATTCTGCTCTAGTTTTTTCCAGCTGTCCCATAACATTAATACACATCATGACACCTTGCATAGGTTTCAATATATTTAAATAATCTACAAAATAAAAGGTTTTGTTAGTTGAATTAAACAATTCCATAGGATGCGTGTAACATCTGCAACCAGAAAACCAAAGGTTTTGAGGTTCCAACCTGGAATCCGGAATAGGATTATGCAAAAATATTGATTTCAACATTTAAGAAACCACCAAACAGATAAGAAAAGAGTTGGTTTAACTTTTCTTTTTACTCTGTGCCAAAGGCTTGAAATTAGAGCAACAAAAGTAAATAAAAAGATGACTCACTTTGTAAACATTGAAGTTATCTATGATTGCATCAAAACATGTATAAAGGTCATTTAAAAGGTCAACCACCTGTGGAAAAAATGTAAGAATACATTAAAATATATTTATTTAAGATAAATTCAATGTAATATCTAATGATAAAATCAACTTTTTAAAACATTTTTGTAACACTTTTGAAAACTTTTTTCAGAAAGAACATAACATAATAAAGAAAACACCTTCAACTTCAGTACAAACAGAACAAAAATGCCACTTTCTTATTTCTATGACAAATTTGTGCTGAAGTCTTTAGCCAGCTCATAGATCATTTATATGATTCCATAAATTTTTGTCTCAGAGTCAGTTACTAATGGTCTTAGCATGTCTTTCATAGCTACAATCATGGCCAAGGGCGGCAATTTCTTTTCAATATTGTGGGAAGGGGAGGGGTGACAAAATGGGGGATGAAGGCTTTCCAGGGGACAAAAAAATCAAAAAGTGGGCGATATAGGCTATAGGCCTATATAAGACTTCAATTTTTAGGGGGGGAGGGAACAAAATTATTTGGGGGACATTCCCTCTGAAATCGCCGCACATGATTGTGGCCAAAGTAGTTGGAACAAATCCCCCTTTTTGCAAAGCGCACAACATTGAATGGGAAGGGTTGTGGGGAAAAATGTTGTTTAAAATTTTTGAGCAGTTTTGTTCCAACACTTTTGGCCATGATTGTAGATGCTGACTGGCAGTACAATCAAGTTTAAAAAACCTGTCAAAACAGCTACATTGCATTACAACATTGTATCAAATTAACTTGGATGGTAAATGTAAAGCTTTTTAACTGGCAAAATCACATATTTGCACATTTTCTGCAATAAGCATGCCTAGATTTGGTCAATTTTATGCTTTGCTTCAGCAGTGATATTCAAAAGGTAGGAATTGATCTCAGATTATCTCAGAACTTCTTGGTTAAATCTCACATGTCACACAATAGTCTGCTGGTCATTCTTGCACAACGAAACCATATTCTAATTACTTTCATTAGTAGTAAACTTTTTTAACATTTCTTCCCCAGCATTACTAATTTTTTTCTTCAAAGCTGGGTTCTTTTTTAAATTTCCTTTCTTGGCTCTTCAGTAGAACTCTGTAAGATACTAGTTTTTCTCTACTTCTATGACAGAAGATAATCCATGAGATCTTAAATATTTTCAACAAGCATTTAGATAAAATGTTAAGTGTGCAGACTGGCTTTCAGAGCATAAAAATGTCCTTTCCCATTTTTACAACATAATACAAATGACTTGGCCAATGCTACAACCTATCCATGCTGAACAATTGTGAAGATACAATTCTAAAGTGGTTCCATTTGGAGAGGGGGAAAATAAACAAAATTTGTAATCAATGGAATCACTTTTAAGTCTTTAAGATTAATTTCCCAAGTTTTTGCCTCTTCACAAAATACCTCTTACTTTTAAAGAATTATACAGACTTACAAATGTCTTTTTTTGCTGTATATGCTGTGAAGTGCAGTCCTCTCAAGGTCTTTCCCAATAGAAGGTCAAATACATGTCTACACCCTTTACAGTATCGCAATCTTAACAACAATTTACTTTCGCTTTTTCTAAGCAGTCAACAACAATAAGTAGGGTGAGAAGATAGGGTCAACCATATCACATAAAATATGTAAAGTAACACACAGCTCCACTTTATCATTTATGGAAGAATTATATTCACCCTTGAATTAATGTTTGGAATTGCAATATCTTTTCATTCCTCCACAATACCAGGACCTATCAACACTTTTCAAAATACAAGGGAGTGTAGTTGAGAAATTCTATTTCTTGCTCACTTATAGGCTCAAACTCTTTTTGCATTAAAAAGTGTAAACAAATGACAAACTATCCAATGAAAATCTGCCTTTGCATGCTATGTATGTACTGACACAAACAATTAATATTTCTTAAGTCTCTGTGGTTCATTGCTTGATAGAAATGGACAAATCTATCATCCATCATGTACTTCTCTGCCATACCTGTAGAGGAGTTGACTGGGAGGATAGTTTCGTGAAACCAACGATATCACTGAAGTAGATTGAAACACTCTCAAAGGTCTCTGCGGTTACTGGCTTCCCTTTCTTCAGTTCCTCAGCTACAGGTCTATCAAAAACAAAAGAAAAAGTTTGCATTTAGCTTTTAACAAAGTAATAAAATAAGAAATGGCATAGATCTATATCAAAATATTGGCATTTTAGGCAAAATATTTGGTGCAACTATGTGGGTGGACCAAGAGACCAATGGCAAATCAGATTAAAGTAATTTTGCCATATCCACACAGTAACATAAAATTGTGTTACAAGATGTATCTGTACCAATTTCTGTGTTCAAATTTGAAAAATATGTTGCCTGAATTTTTCTCTCTCCTTCCCTCTTTTTTAAGTCATGTCAAGTCAGACTTACTTGAAAAAAAAAAAAAAAAACATTTATTCACACATTGAGGCAAAGCTGAATGATTTATCTTCCCTGCACATCTTGATGTGCATGTAAAATGATACTGAATTCTTTGAGAGATTTGAGGAAATCCAGAAACACCTTTAGTTATACAGCTTTACTGAAAAGCAACCCCTCTAATTAAAGAATAACAGAAGGTAAAGGATTAAGATCTTTAGAATTGTACGCGTGAATAATCAGAGTGATACATTCACAAATCAGGCCAGAGCTTGACAGATACTTGATTTGATCAAAGTAATACCAATACAGGCTTATGCAACAAATGCCTAACTGGGCCAATGCAACTTTATTGGCCTAGTTTATAAAAAAGCTTAAATGATGCATGCAATTCGTTTACTAAGCTATTAACAAATTATTGCTGAAGAAGAGAAAATAACAGCTAACAAGTAATGCTAGACTTTAGGAAGGTTACTGATGAACTGATGCAACAAATGACATGTTTAGTTTGGTAATGATGTACAATAAACAAGAGGTAATTTGGTGAGAAATTAACCAGAACAATTTCTCTGAGGGGAAGAAAATTGTTCAAGTCACAAAGATACAGCTAATTTTTCTCAGTGATGTTAACCTGCTATGGCATCAAATAGAGGTACAAATATGCTACCTTACTCTCAATCACTTTACATCCAGTCATTTTGAATTATAACCTTGTAGAATATTCTTAACAGCGTTTCTTCGTGTTGTCATTCATCGTACTCTAGCTCTCTCATCAATAATTTTCAGCAGATTATTCAGCATCTGGTGTAGATGGTCATGTGCAATAGGATATTGATTTTTATACTGTTGGTGATTGTGTATATTGTATTTTATTATCTGATTTTCAGTGTATTCCTTTATCTGTTTATGTTTATCATTCTCTTTAATCATTTGATTGTTTTATCTTTGTGAGCTGTAATTGCCCATTTATGGTGCTCAATAAAGTTTAATTGAATTGAATTGGAATTGATTAGGAATGTAGGAATGACCCCTAAGCAAGTAAAGATGCATGGTTGACATGGCGCAAATGAATAAGGCATGGACCCCATGTGAAGGCTGTTCATTGCCCTTGTGCATGCAAGGCATGGGCTCATTTACAAATTAGCTTTGGCCCAAATACAAACTAAGTATGGGCTCAGATGCAAACTAGGCATGGGCTCATATGCAAACTAGGCACATGGCTCAAATGCAAACTAGGCATGGACTCAGATACAAATTAGGCGTGGGCTCGAATGCAAACTAGGCATGGGCTCAGATGCAAATTTGCATGAGCTCAAACACAAACTAGGCATGGGCTCAGATGCAAACTAGGCATGGGCTCAGATGCAAACTAGGCATGGCTAAAATACAAACTAGGCATGGGCTCAGATGCAAACTAGGCATGGGCTCAGATGCAAACAAGGAATGGGCTCGTGTGCAAACTAGGAATGGGCTCAGATGCAAACTAGGCATGGCTCATATGCAAACTAGGCATGGCTCATATGCAAACTAGGCATGGATCATAAGCAAACTAGGCATGGGCTCATGTGCACACTAGGCATGAGATCATGTGCAAAGTAGGCATGGGCTCATGTGCAAACTAGGCATGGGCTCATGTGCAAACTAGGCATGGGATCATGTGCAAACTAGACATGCCTCATGGGCTCATGGGCAAACTAGGCATGGCTCATGTGCAAGCTAAGCATGGGCTCATGTGCAAACTAGGCATGAGCTCAAATGCAAACTAGGCATGGGCTCATGTGCAAACTAGGAATGGGCTCAGATGCAAACTAGGCATGGGCTCAGATGCAAACTAGGCATGGGCTCAGATGCAAACTAGGCATGGCTCATATGCAAACTAGGCATGACTCATATGTAAACTAGGCATGGGCTCAAATGCAAACTAGGCTTAGGCTTAAATGCAAATTAGGCATGGCTCAGATGCAAACTAGGCATGGGCTCAGATGCAAACTAGGATTAGGCTCAGATGCAAACTAGGCATGGGCTCAGATGCAAACTAGGCATGGCTCATATGCAAACTAGGCATGGCTCAGATACTAACTAACTAGGCATGGCTCATATGCAAGCTAGGCATGGCTCATATGCTAACTAGGCATGGCTCATATGCAGGCTAGGCATTAGATGCAAACTAGGCATGGATTCTCACTAGGCATGGATGCAAACTAGGCATGGGCTCATGTGCAAACTAGGCATGGGCTCATAAGCAAACTAGGCATGGCTCATATACAAACTAGGCATGGGATCATATGCAAACTAGGCATGGCATCGCAAACTAGGCATGGCTCATGTGCAAACTAGGCATGGCTCATGGGCCCATGTGCAAACTAGGCATGGCTCATGGGCTCATGTGCAAACTAGGCATGGCTCATGGGCTCATGTGAAACTAGGCATGGCTCATGTGCAACTAGGCATGGCTCATGTGCAATCTAGACATGGCTCATGGGCTCATGTGCAAACTAGGCATGGATCATGGGCTCATGTGCAAACTAGGCATGGCTCATGTGAAAACTAGGCATGGCTCATGGGCTCATGTGCAAACTAGGCATGCGCTTATATGCAAACTACGCATGCTTCATGTGCAAACTAGGTATGGGCTCAAAGAGCTTTAAAATTTACAATTTCTTGTACTATCAATAGCAGTAAGCAAATAGACCTGAAACATCTGTCATTGCATACCAAAACTTGCACAAGATTGTTAGCTTGAAGGTTATCACACAATGATTTGTACATCATGTAAGGTGCAACTTAACCATCTGGTACATGCAAGTAAGGTAATTCTTAATTTATTTAACAGAATATAGTGATGTCATGAAGTGATTAAGTTCTTTGTTTTACTCTTCTTGTCGCTTGGTTTTGGTCAATTTCAAATTACAGCAATCAAAGTAAAACTAGGCAGAAAATGATCCGGCAATGAAAACCTCACAAAAGAGAGGAAAATAAGTGAAATAGCAACTACAGATGAAATGTCATTTAAAAGATCTCAGATCATTCTACATCTTATTGCTCATACTCTGGCATCTTACTTTGGAAGAATCTGGTATAAAAGTTCCTCTGCTTTCCTCTTCTCCTCGTAGAAAGCCTCTGTCCTCTCTTCTACAAGCACTTCAAGATTTGAGGCATACTGCTCCATACGCGACAGCAGGTTGTCTACTAAGCTCAATGACTCTCTTCCTCTGCAGAATCAAGAAGAAATACACATTTTCATAAGCATTAATCAAAGATATATTGAAGTTTTCAACAAAGTTGGCAGAATTTAACTTTCTTTATAGATTATTCTTGACATTTCATGCAGAGAGGACCTGAAACTTGAAGTATGATACAATGCAGATAAGATTTGATTGAACACTTCAGTCATATAAAGTAATGGAATGGGACATTCAAAAGTCACTTTTATTCTATATTTGCCATTCTGCATCAGTAGTGCCTATACAAAAAAACAAACATGTATTATAACTTCAAAATAGAGAACCTTAAGAATTACATGCATGTGTGGTAGCATTTGTCCATTAGCTATTCAGAGGTATGACGATGCTAATATCCACCTCAGGTACAAAACCCTTGATAGATAGTATCTACACTTATAATTGTTACCATCTCATGTTCACAGGTAACTTGGCATCATATACCATATTTCTTTATGTCTACCTGAAAACAATCCACTTACTAATTACGATACTTCAATATCCTTCCTCGACATAGCTGTATTTATTAAGGTGCACTTTAATATACTCCTGATTTATAGCCTCCAACGATACCGTCTCTTTTATCTTTACAACATTTACAGCAGGTAGTTGCTTTGGATCTTTTGTAAGCATGACAAATGCACTATTCAAATCACGCACTCTTCCAAATTACCATGATCCAGTTTTACTACAATAGTTTGTCAAGTGCAATGGCTTGATAATTACAAGAAGGCTGGGGGCAGCCACAGGGGAAAATGTGGATATTATACGAATCACATCAATCCATCCATGCCTTCCTGAAAGCATTATAGACAAGTAAAGGCAACCAGTTTTCATATTGCTTTTAAAAGCAGCTACAGAGTATTAGCTGCATTAGAAGATCAGACCATTTTGATTGGGGTGGGATGGGGGGGGAAAAAATAAGATTTACCAATGGCCTCAAACTAGCATCCCATCAGAAAATAAAAAATAGATAAAAAATAACTGCCTCCCTGTAAAAAAGTTCATAATCAAAATCAGTATTTTTCCGACCTGATACCAGATTTACAGACTAATCTCAAATTTTACCAACGCATCTCAAAAATTGTGGGCGGAGGGAGGGGTGTGTGACACCCCCCATTCCCTGGTATTTATGCCCCTGAAGAGTATAGAAGACCATAAACACTTTCAGATGACTGACTCTAAATATCCTATTAAACAAGAACATCTGACAGTACCTGCTGAGTGAAATGTGAGACCACCTACTGGTTTATAGTGATAAACCCTGTCATGAAGAAAGGATTAGAGGTCAAAGAAGGACCACTTATCACCATCATTAGTAAAGGATTCATCAGTTTTTTCTTCATCTCATAACACAGAAACACAAATTCTTAAAATGAGCATCTAAATTCTGAAGGAAAAAAACTTTAAATTAGTAGATAAAGCTGATGAAGGTTGCACAGGAATTACATTTGCTTGAGGGAGAAACCATCCTTGAGATGTTAATGTCATCCTTCACCATCCTAGGCAATTGAGTTATTGATAATGCAAGATTGCTTTTCAGTTCACACTCTGATAAAATGTTAATATCATCATGATACTGCTATCAAAGTGTTATGAAATAATGGATTTACATTACGAATTAAAGTGGAGCTATTAAACCTATGATATTACATTTTATTTAAATTTTTGGGAACAGCTGCAATGGCCAATTTTATGATTTTATGTTTGCTTTTTTGCATATGAAAATCAGTCATGGTTAAATAAGTTTTCCAATTAGCGTTCATACTTGTTCAGATGAGACCATTTAAATAAAAAGTAGATTGATTATTCTAAAATCTTCTGAATCATCACAGAATAAAATTTAAAAAAAAATTGCTGACTCAACATGGAACTAAGTGAAGTCCAAAAAGGTGTAAAACATTATCTGTCTATTTGCCAGGATACCACTGCAGTGACACCAATGATCATTCAAGTTTCCAATTGAAGATTTGCTAGATTTTAGATTCTGCTTGAAGCTTCAAGATTAGATTAATGTCTTAAATCAAACAGCAATATGTGAGACCAACAGGGATCGATTTCCTAGTGATGAATCTATGACAACAAATGTGTTCCATTTTTTACACTATTTTCATTCCCTAGCTAACAATAAGAATTGACCAATTAAATCTGTCAGCGTTTTGGAATATATCGTCCCTCTTTGATCTTCTCTCAGCAAGACACATCAAACAGCTGTATCCACTTGCACGTAGATGTCACTTCACACACTTGACATTAAAGCCGTACACCTAAAGTACTTATTCAGCAACCTGTATGTCCTTCATCATAAATCAAACCAACAATACCTTGCCCCATGATGACCAGAACAACAAAATTGATACAAATTTAAACGACCACACCAACTAAAGTTCATCATGACAAGCGGTTTATAATGCAGTTCCCCAAGGAATGATTGGAAACGCTATCAGCATCTCCGACGACCGACGAGCGTCCAGTGTGCTTTATAAGAAATGAAGTGGACTGGTCATTACTTGCTTGACCGCAGGGTATAAATCTTTATAAGTGTGTGATCATGGAGGTATTCAGACATCTATGGTTTGATAAAGAGAGCTTAGTACATATAGTATATCTATAATTGTCAACAGAATATTGGTGAATGCAAGGATATGAGAAAGTACTTAACAAAAACGAAAGAGAACAGAATGGCAATGAGTCTATAAAAATGGTGATTACTCATTCAAATTAGTCAATTACAAAAGAGATATTTCCTGCATACCTACATGTTTGCTATATGCATACAGAAAAAAACCTTAGAACTAATGAAATTCTATACGAGTTAAAGATTCTAGAATCCTGGTATTTTCTTGAGTAATACCAAGTACTTGTTCATGCAATTTTGTTAAAATGTTAAAGCTTCAACTTTTTGCATCAGAATAATTTCAATGCATGAATATTTGTTCTTACATTGTGACCCATTTGAGAAAAACATACCTTCAGGAATAACTCATACATTTTTATTGTTGGTATGTTTGCTTGGGTTTTGTAACATATGAGAAAGAAAAAAGCTCAGACTGATGATCCACTATTTAAGGTCAAAGAACTTATCTTCAGTAATCTGGTAAAAGACTGATGTTTCACAAAATGGATTTAACTGAAATAATCATTAACATAAACTTGCTAAAATGTTTGCCATACAAGCCAAAAAAAAAAAAAAAAAAAAAACTTTGTGAGAGGACAAACAAGTATAGCTGGAGGAAATTCCTTTGTTGGTGCTGACCAAATATAGCAAAGAATTTCTCTGCTTTCAGCAAAGCTTGGTTCTTCATAAACTTAAAAAGGATGTATTTACTGAGGAATAAACATGAGTGTGGATTTCTTGGTTTGATTTGTTGATGTCTAACGGCACCGTGACAGTTCCTTGTACTTCAAATAGTAGCTGAATCACATAATCTTATTTTCTCATCTTCTTCAACAAGAAGCTGTAAATGCACAATCTACACAATAATTCTACAAGTTAAGCTCTACCAAATGTAAAATTAATGTTAGAGAAGGTGCTCCTGACTTGATTTAATACAGTCTACCTGATAGGTTAGTATAAAGTAATGCATCTAACTGAGTAGGAGGCTATTAAAGAAATGTCCCCTAGCCTCAAAGGGAAACAATATTACCCAAAGCAATGAAGATCACTTTGACAATGTAGAATACCTGTTTACTGGTTTGAGGTAGCTAGCTGTCCTTCACAGCTAAGGCTCTATGAGGCAGGATAGCTTACTACAAACAGACAAATGCAACTTGTGATCATTTCAATGATGTCTGGTTTTCATTACAAAATAGCCTACCCAATACTCTCCAAAACTTTGGGAAAGGTGGGTTGGTGGGGATTCATATTTCTCCCTAATATATAGTCCCTTCCTTTTTACACATATACACATTCTCTGTTTGGCAAACATCACCAACTGTTAATGTGCCATATACAAATATTTCATAACATGCTGCTTTCAGCTAGTAATAAATAGTACCAGCATTACACCCCAATCATAAACTTTTGTGTACATATTTCACCCTTATTTCTCTAATTTTATACCATTATCAAACAGTTAAAATGCATTTGGAAACTCAATTATCATTTTGACTTGGCATCTGTTGTAGCAATGAACTTCATTCTCATGTCTTTTCCACACTCGTAAAGCTTTTTGAGTTTCACTTTATGTTAAGGGGGTCTTCCTGTTAAGCCACATATTAGGCCAGACATGATACAACATATGGGTACTGTGATTTTCTTCCTGCTTCTCTGACACTAGATGGTACAGTAGTTTCACTGCACCATTGCTTGAATGTGTTTTGCACCTCCACATCTAACTACTGATCACAATTAAAAGACAAGACTACAATGTGGAAATAACACTTACATTTCTAGAAGACCCCTATAAGGAAATATTACCAGGAGTAATGCATCTTTGATGTACCACCCCATCAATTTATAAGGTCCTTTTACCAATTGTACCAACCCTTAAATTATAAGGTCCCTTCATCAGTGATATATTTTCTTTATTACAAAAAGTTGGCTTAGCAGCTTGCTTAATCTGTTAATATAAAGTTATGGCAGGCATGACTCTTTTAAAGTCAAAGCTACAGCTACTATGAAGCACATTTCTGTATGATCAAACGTACCAGTAAATTTTCCTCTTTAACCAATTCTCCTTTAAATTAAGTCCTGTCTTCTTTAAGTGCCCCAAAACACCTCCTTTAATATGATATTTGTTTTGATATTTCTTTTGTTTTCACAACAATTCACAGGAAATGCAACTCTGATTGACAGAAAGGGTCTATAGTTCACCTAATCAAAACCATTCAAAGCTAATGAAGGAATAAGCCACTGCTCCTGTCATTGGATGCTCTTAGGAATCAACTGTACTGGAACAACCTTCCTTTTATCATTCAAATCATGCTCCTTTTATCATGCAATTAAATGTTTTTTTCATACCAAGCAAGCTAGAATGCCTTCTACAGGTGGTGTTGATGGTGATGGATTCTATTTCATTAAATAGATTTGAACTTGCATTCACATGATCATTGAAGTAATATGTGATATTCACAATTAACTTGAAATGCAAGTTTGATATGGAATATGACTTTTGCATTGAACTTAATATGTGCTTTTATTTAAAAAAAAAAAAGCTCTCTAATACAGATGATTATTTTAACACCACTAAGATCTATCTAGCCATTCGTCCAATTAAGATTAAAATTTAAACATAGTGATCAACTTCTGCGGAGGTCCAAGAAAGAGTGACATTCAAGATCAGATTTTTAAAAATACTTTTTTATAGAAGAAATACTACTTTCTATGTTTTGGGTAAAATTGTCTGGGGAAAGGAAACATTTTCCCTTGTTGTTCTGCTAACTAAAATTGTTGGTGTTCATATGTAATAAGCATCTTCAAAGCAAAGTGTTTAAAAAAAAAAAAAAAGGATTTGAAGGGGGAGTAAAAAGGATATGCAGGGGAGGGGGAATGGATATTAATGGGAGGGTGAAAGAGATTTGAAAGGAGGAGTAAGAGGATGTGAAGGGGAAGGGATGTAAATGGAAGGGATGTAAATGGGAAGGATGTGAATGAAAGGGATGTGAAGGGGAAGAAGGGATGTGAAGGGGAAGAAGGGATGTGAAGGGGAAGAAGGGATGTAAAGAGGGAGGGGAAATATATGGTAAAGCAACGGAAAGAGATGTAAAAGGGAGGGGGAAATGGATATGAATGGGAGAAGAAAGTGATTTGAAGAGAGTACGAGATGTGAAAGGGAGGAGTAAGAGATGTGAAGAAGAGGGTAAATGGTTGTAAATGGAAGGGGAAAGAGATTTGAAGGGGAGAGTTAAGAGATGTGAATGGTAAGGGAAAGGATTTGAAGAGGATGGGTAAGAGATGTGAAGGGGAGGGATGTGAAAGGGAGGAGAGATTTGAAGGGGAGGGGAAAGGGATTCAAAGGGGAGGAAATGTATGTTAAAGGGAGTGAAAGTGATGAGAAGAGAAGGGGGAAATGAATGTGAATGGGAAGGATCAGTGATTTGAAAGGGAGGGGCAAGGAATGTGAAGGGGAGGGGAAAGGAATATGAAGGGAGAGGAAAGGATGTGCAGGGGAGGGGAAATGTATAGTAAAGAGGGAAAATGATGTGAAGGAGGTGGAAATGGATGTGAAGGGGGGGAAAGCAATTTGAAGGGGAGGGACAATAGATGTGAAGGGGAGGGAGTGTGGTAAAGGGAGGTCAAGGAGATGGGGAAATGTATGTTAAGGGGAGGGAAAGGATATGAAGGGAAAGGGATGGAAATGGACGTTGAAGGGGAGGGGGAAATGTATGTTAAAGGGAGAGGATAAGGATGTGAAAGGGATATGGGGAAATGTATATGAAGGGGAGGGAATGGATGTTAAAGGAAGGGAAAGGAATGTGAAGGGTAGAGGAAAGGGATGTGGAGGAATAGCAAAATGATTTAAAGATGAGGGGAAGGGTGGGAAAAATTGAGGAAAAATAAAAGAGATCATTTTTCTCCCAAAAATATTGAGCAGAGATGATAAGTCATGCAAAATTTAAGTTAAATATGTCCAATTGCATAAAATGCAAGAAATTATTGACATTCAAGATAAGATTCTTTGTGTTTCAGATTACATATGTATGTTTTTATGATCTGTTAACAAAAAAGAATTGTTTAGTAATGTTTTCCATCACTTCAAAACTGTAACCCTGTGCCTTCAGTTATCAATCAGGTAACTAAGAAGTTGGAGACAAAACTTGATTAATTCCTTGCAAGTTTTTTCTATATATATAGATGTGCTCTTTTTAGAAATTCATTTAAGTAATCTTGTTCAAAAATGTTCACTTACATAAATTCTTTCAAATCAGCAAGTATAAATCTTGTCTAAAATGAAACTGCCGTTTTATACCGATAACTCTAAAAGCAAAAAATGAAGTTCACAGAGAAAAACTTTCTCTTTAACAACTTATAAATTTGATGAGCAAAATAAAATATTCATCTTCATCACTGAATTCAAATATGATCACAGAGTAGAAAGTCATCTGCAATGAACTCAATTGAAAGGAGCTATCACAAGATCTCACAAACAAGATCATTTTACCCTACTTGAGGGAAAATTATTGCTAGTCATACCTGTACATTAAACATTGTCACGGATTTGTGGCATATTATTGCTCAAAAACAACAAACACACTCCTCCTGTCACCATCAAGTGCTTTACTTGCAAATCTTTGAGGCACAATGTAAGGAACAATAATGGAAGCAATGCAAAATGAACACCAGCTTTAATACTTGTTCTAACATTCTAAGCAAACTTACTTGACCCCCTTTAAATTACTCTCCCACTATTTCATGTCTAGCTTTACAAGCTACAATATCAATTTCAATAGTCCGGCCTCTGAATGGAATGGTTTATAAAAGAAAATACAGTAGCACTTGTACAATTGTCCAATTTCAAATGAATTATAGGGAGGTATATTATATTTGTGAACCTTGGCGGTCAGTGGGAAAGGTGCGGGGGAGGTCCAGCATATTTCTACCACCTCCGCACCTTTTATTTCAATCCTTTCGAAAAATTAACCTAATTTTTGGGACAATTGGCTGAATTTCTTGGAAAATTAACCAAATATTTCAAATAATTGACAATAAGAGAAGCTCAGAAGACCATATGTTCCATAATGTAAAGTTGTTACTGCTCCCCCTTGGCTATATCCCTGTATCAAATGTCTAAATTAGCTGGTGTTCTTCTGTATTTAAAAGCTTCAATATGCAAATAGATAATCAATCATCTGGGAACACTAACAAATTGCATATAACTTAGTATGTATGCAAGTTCCATTACAGGGTCGGAGCCGAAGGGGCGATGGGGGTGGGGGGCTATAATTTGCCAAGTTATATTGTAAATTCATATGTAAATCATATGCATAATGCTAAACGATGTGAAGGCTAAAGCTCGGCCCCCTATAATGCTCCTATGGTCCTGCAATAAAATGCAATTTTTAAAGGAATTTTGTTGTTGTTGTTGAAAATATTCAATAGATTTTTAGACAATCCAGTTATTTCTAAAAGTTGTTTTATTTAAGCTCTCGGGTACACATAAGAGACAATTCCAGTGCTATCTCAAAGAAAGCCAGAAACACAAAAGGGAGCTAAAATCCCATTAAAATATTTATAATAATATCCAGGCTTGTATAGAGAGGGGTGTGATGAGTGTGTTCGTACCCCCACCCCCCTTGACTGCCAAGATACACAAATTTTGTATACCTCCTATAATACATGCAGGGCTGTGGGAGTCAGGGGCCAATAATTTGCCAAATGTTATTGAAACAATAACTGTTGGAAGGACAATATGCTCAAGTATTCAAAGCTAAAATGGGCTTATTGAGGGAAGTATTTACAGAAATAGGGTAGCAGGGGCAAATGATTTCATATTATTTGAGCCTTGAAAGATGCACTTACATTTTCATTTGCTTTGTTAATTTTCACATTTTACTACAAGCTTTTCCCAGAAATTTTAAGACAAAAAAAAGCTCAAGGTTACCTCACCCATGCAGTAATTCAGAAAACATGTATAAGCTAGCAGTTTTTATAACTATAACACCTCTTTTAGTTCTATCAATTGGACAACAAAGAAAGAAGAGGCCCTAACTTGACAGTTAGTATCAACAAAAAAATGGCATTCTAAAGTCTTTCCAACTGTACCCTCCCCCAACCCCTACATTCCCAGAACTACATCTTGGATTGTAATACAGCTTCCAATTTAAGAAAATATGTGTCAAGCAAAGTCAAGCAACATGAAAAATGTACAATAACATTAAAGCAAAATTATGCATAACAATATTGCTTAACATATGGCAAACTAGACATTGGAAACAATACAAATCCCCTCACCACTAATAATGCATAATCCAGACTTGTCCCACAATCCATCCCAACCTGTCCCAAATGTCATCCCACGCCTAAACTCCATGCAATCACACCTGAACACCAGATACTGTATGTCATTCCACCACTTTGCATGACCCACATGCAATCGCAACTGAAATCCAGATGACACCCAAACACATGCCAATCCACCCTGTTCCACATGTCGACCCACCCTGTTTCACATGCCAACCCACCCTGTTCCAAATGTCAACACACCCTGTTCTCATGCCAACCCACCCTCCTGTCCCACATAAAATCCCACCCTCATCTTAACTCCTTCAGCTACTTTATCATCAAGTTATCGCCTACCCCACATTCCACGTATTGTTTAGATTTCCAAAAAAAAAACCTAATTAAAAATTCTTTAGAAGCGAGGAAACTTTTATTTGCTTCTTTCTTCATGGCAAGACAACAATTTTGATGCCTTTCATATTATGTCAATATCATAACCAAACTAGAAATGTGAAGTTAGTATTAGTCGTTTTGATCTCAAGTCAAATATTTTTGAGATCCAAATATTTTTGATCTCAGGTCATACTTTTTGCAGCAAAGTCTATTTTCTTGCAAATAACCTAATTAATACGCACACTATACCTCACTAATAAGTGTGAACAATGCTCTTCACATATACTGTATGATCATATGTTTAAGCAAAATCACCACACCCACTTTAATTCAAGAGATACCACAGATACAAATATTTTAATTGCTATGCAAATAAGCTAATTAGTATGCACACATAACCCCACCAATCATGCTCAACTGAATAGCACCAATGCCCTCTACCACTGTACCAAGTTATTATCTCAGATTAATTATTTTGTAAGAAAGTCTGTTAAGCAAATAACCTAATATGCATATTACACCTTACCATAGACAATGCTCTTCACATATATAATCATTTGTGTAAACAAAATCCCACTCCTGCTTCAATTTAAGACATATCATAGATACAAATATTTTTAATGTTTTGCAAATAAGCTAATTAGTAAACACTCACATTACCCCCATTCATGCTTATTTGGACAGTACCCATGTCCTCTACTCCTGTGCCAAGTTACATGAATGTACACTATTCATAACTTAAGTTCTTTGCTCATGTTAAACATTTTATATTAAAGTCTATTGTTATGCAAATAACCTAATTAATATGCACACTTCACCTCAACATTAAGTGTAGACAATGCTCCTTACATATATGATAATTTGTGCAAACAAAATCCCCACATTCACTTTTGATTTAGGAGATATCATAGATACAAATATTTTCATTGTTAAGTAAATAAGAAAATTAGTATGCACACACAACCACTAATCATGCTCATTTGAACAGTACCCCATGCCAATTTACATTATTGTACATCATTCATAACTTAAGTTATGAAAACTTTAACCAAAAACTTTTAACCTTGAAAATATTTGCATTGTTATGCAAATAAGCTAATTAGTACGTACAAACCCCCAATCATGCTCATTTGAACAGTACCCATGTCCTCTACCCCTATCTCAAGTCACATGAATGTACATTATTATAATTTATGAAAATTTTACCCAAAAACTTTAACCTGACAAATTTGTTATGCAAATAAGCTAATTAGTGTGCACACACAACCCCCAAATCATGTTCATTCACCATTCATAACTAAAGTTATGAAAACTTTAACCAAAACTTTACCCGGACGCCGAAGCCGGAGGTATGCTCTAGTCGAGCTAAAAAGGTTTATTTTTGTGAATTCATGCATTTCCAGAGTGCCATCTTGCTCCCCCCCTCCCCATCCAAAGATTTGAGGTCTCCAATGGTGACCTTGGTGCATACAGTATTTCAGTGTTTGAAGTACTGGTTTGGGTCCCCTGAAATTTAACAAAATTTCCAGCATTTTCATGATGAGAGATGATATTTTGATTTTGTAAAGCTACAACGGATTTTGAACGATTTTCAATTTTATTATCACCCATTGTGTTTTTGTATACTGAAGAAGCTCCAGTGGGGGTGCAGATGCAAAGCCCTAAAAGTTATAAGAATTTCTAGCAATTTTTAAAAGTTGGGGATTCAAATTGTATAATAGATATCTAATATATCAAACATTGGTCGATTTCAAATGTGTTTATGAGGAGAAATAGACCAGACGGTCCTTGAAAGTTATGAAAATGAACCAAAATATTACAGCAGCATTAAATAGTAATAACAATAATAACTAGTAGAAATGCTTTTGAGCAAATAATGATGAATAGGAATAAGGTTTTTGTTGGAAATTGTGACATTTGTGAAGCAATTATGGAATATCTTAATGTTATCAGTCCAAGAAGAGCTCAAAGAATATAACAACAATAACAAACTAGACATCACTGATGCATAAGCTATAACTCCCTCACACTCTAAAAATACTTGGGTCTTCTTGGATTAATTTGGGTTGTTTGATGTACGATAACAGTAGGACCAATTGCTGGATGTAACTCCCAACCAAAATATGAAGTCGATGTGATATGCAAATAAGTTTTACATCCGACCGTGATCTATAAAAACGAAAGTCAGGGCACGCACGCGACTATAACCTTGCCGGTGTAACAGGAGATGCTGTTCCACGGAGAATCTGTTTGGTCGGACAAAAATCACCTGGGAGAATTTGTCCCCCAATAATACTGGTAATTTGAAAATGTTTAAAAGTTTATGTTAATTGTCCACAGTGTGTCCCAAAGGAATGATAGTTTTGGAAACATGTTTGCGACTCATGAAAAGTAAAGTTTTGTATATAGTTTTGCAAACTTATTATCTAAATTTGAGAAAAGTTGACTGCAGTCATTCAGTTTTCAAATAGAGTACGGATATATTGGGTTAGCCAAAGGCCAAAATTGTCGGGACCTGTCCCTTACACTTTCAGGTAGGAATCAGGAGCCAATCTAGGATGATTTATGCCATCATAGTATTATGTACTTTTGTGCTTTTAAAAAGAATCACTATCTGACACTGAAATTTGCTTCAAATTTAAGTTTAACATTGAAGTTGAGAGGCAATGACAATATTTGCAATGACAGTAATTCTGCTACATTAGTTTTTACTCCAACTCTTCTGTAGTATGTCAAAAATGCATAAGATTTACGCTTTTCTTACCTCTTACGAATATTGTTCCTTATTATACATTGAATGTGAGATGAGTTGCTTTCACAATTATCTGTCTGCAACATATCACTGACTTGTAATATTACATGTACTTTTAGTGGAATGGATAAATAAAAGGTTGTAAAAAAGAAGAAAAACATACAAGTTACGTGTATCTTGGATTGATGGATTATATATCAATCTTTTGAAAAAGCTTTTTTCCAAAAGATCAACTAAAACAATATTTTTGCAAACAGAAGTGCATCATAAAACCATTTCCTTTTTTAAGGAAAATGGTTTATTTCCAAAATTTAGATGCATAATCTACATGCATATTCATTATCAATTACACATTTTGTAAAATTAAATTTGTAACTGCTCTATCATTAAATGTACCTGCATAGGTTAGTTAAATTACCTACCTGGGCCGTAATTCCCGGAAACAGGGGAGACATGTCGCCCCCCCCCTACACTTTTCAGCAGAATTTTAAAATTTATTACATTTTTGGGAAAATTTGCCTCTTGTCCCACCCCCACTTTTTGGATAAGAGGCCATGTACACACACACACTTTCCAAATGAGAATTATGGCCCTGCCTACCTATATTAATTACACAAAATCTAATCTACATAAAAGCTAAATCCATCCCAGCCGTTAAGCTCATTGGGCTGGTGCTTATCCCCAGTTTCCATGGCGCAAGCAGATGAGAGTACATGACTCCCCCTGGACAGGACGCTAGTCCATTACAGATTAACTCCCTAGCAGTGCTGGTACTCAATTTACAGCTGAGTGGACTGAAGCAATTAGAGTAAAGTGTCTTGCTCAAGGACACAATGCAGCGCTCACGACGGATATCAAACTCGGTACCTTTCGAAAAGGAGCATGACTCCTTAACCACTGAGCCACACCACCTCTAAATCTACACTATTACAGACCGATAATTATAAAATGGGCAGAATTCTTAGACAATAATGATGATGAAGGGGAAGTTATAAAATGAGGACATCAATGTGTAAATAATAAGAAATTCTTTTATAATAAATATAGACAATGAAAACAACACTCTTGAAGAAAACATAATGATCTAATGCAAATAGCATTCACACACCATTAGCTATTGATATTCGAAATGAAAGAAGTTTATCAACCTTACTTCAACGCATCACTTATTCTTTAAAACATTAAGGTTTGAGTGAATGACTGCACATGGCTGGCTGTCATTCATCAGACATCTAATGTAAGAAACAGATGGCTAAGAAAATAAACACATCCACAACAATAACCAACCAAAGTCAGAAAGAAAGGAAAATGTTGGGTATACTCAATCAAGCAATCAATTGGACGTCTTTTAAAATCCATTAAGTCACTTTAAGCATTTCTGCGCACATTTTTTTTCAATGATAATATTTTGTCTGTTTTCCTAGAACAACAAAAAAAAAATTAAAAGAATATCTTGCTACTTTTTATGCAAAAAAGTGATAAAGATATGTTTCTTCAAGATTGATATATGTACCTATATGTTATATGCATACGTTTTGACGTTACCTTTATTAAAAAAATGTGCACACTTATATAATATAACTGTGCATTATTTGGATAGTATAAAGTATTATTAGAAAGGCAGGACAAAAACCTTATAAATCCACTAAACACTAATAAAATATGGAATCCCCAAGCAGGCAAACATTTGTCTTAACATTCACTTGGTGAATTAATCATAAATTTATCATTATGAAACGATAACAGCCCACTTGAATTGTTTTAAAGAATTAAGGAGTGATCTGATGCTTTGGAATGCTGAGCAGCACACATGAATTATGAAGTGATGGAATGGTTCTCAGTTTGTGTCATGTTTGCCTCAACAAAATGACAGCAGTGGATCAGCTTACAATCTGCTTCTATAACATGGATTTTCATATCCAAAACTAATCTCAGGAGAGGTGAAATTTCAAAGATCCAGTCATATTGAACATGCAATATCAGTATAGTTAATATTTAAATGGGGATAAATTTCCACATGCAATATAATTTCCAATAAGAATAAAACAATATTACTTGTAAGCGCCTTAGTACAAAACTGTTTTGGTGTTTGGCGCTATATAAATGTGACTGATTGATTGATTAATTGGAACAAACTTAATCAACCACATATTTACTGAAGAAGTTGCCATTGAAAGTATAATCAGAATGGGAGGTGTGAAAGTGGGTTAATTGTGGGCTTGGATGTTTTCTACCCCAAAATATTCAATGCAATTGAGAAAAGTGTTCAATACAGTTTGAGATGGTGGGCACTTTCCACAGTAAGCGGCCCATAAGACTAGGAATTAAGTTTTTTTTTTTTTTTTAAAGATTATCAACCTTTCTTGTGTTTTATGCATTTTTACATTAATTCTATGGTCTTTCAGCTATGGTGGTTTGTTTTTTGTTTATTTTCCCATTTACGAAGCAATGTTTGGATCAAAAAGTGACAAGATTTGGTGATTGGTTTATCAATAAAATCATAAAGAAGACTTTAACAACTCCTCATTTTATCCAGAGCAACATAAGAGTCACAACAGCATACAAAACCGAATTGGTAAAATAAGTCACTGAAAAACTTGCAATGAAAAATTGATAATTCAGTTATTTGACACAATTATTCAAGAACATCTACAAAGTTAATAGAGTTCCTTTGCTTATGTAATTTCATATTTGCACTTAATCCTTTACTAAAATATCTTGAAAGTTTTGTTGATTCTGACTTGGAATTTGACTAGCAAACCCTTAGCCCAGATGTAACTATACACTTGACTTTGAAGTAAATATTTCAGACACTGGGATGTATTCGCCCTGACCATTTAAGAACGTCCTTACTTTGATAAACCCCATTGCATATGCAATCATTCTAAAAAAACTGTTAGAAATTTCTGTCCCAAATTTCAGTCACTGGAAAATCACCAGACAGTTTTTCTCCTGCTAAATTTTGATTGGAGGATTAATGCATGATTTTAAAAACCACTTGTTCCCATTTAGTCAATGATAGTTAAGGAAGGATTGAAAAAGAATAAGTTATATAAGGAATTTGATAGGCTTTCTCTATATGATATTACATATTTACATACAAATTGAAATAATTTATAATAATACCTCAAAAATTTAAAAATGTAAAATGCTCAACTTTGGACCAATTTGAATAAAACCATGCTATTTTCATGGTTGATATCATATTTCATTCCAAATATCTTATTTCCACTTTAAATACAGCTGAAGTTATTGCTACTGCACATAAATCTTTATTAAGAAGTCTATCTATAAAGCTCCCAAGTGCAATTTATCCAAGTTAATCAACCTCTATCTTGCCCAAAATATTTCAGTTGCCTAGTCATTTTTAAATCGTGAATAAACATCTTTTTTCTACTTTCCTGATTTCAACATAATTCCTCTTTTAAAATGGGCTTCTTATTTTTGCCCTCTTTTCAACAAAATACCTTGTAGATAACATATTTCTCTCACTTTTAGACATTTTTTAGTACATACTATTAATCCATTAAGAACTCAATTATACATTTTAACAAAATGTAAATGTTCAAATAAAAAAGGATCCTGACAGAAACCAGGGCCTCACACTGGATGACAAAAATGATAAGAAAGCCTCTACGAATACACATTGAATGCTATTTTCAAATTCTTTAATAAAACAGATGTTGAACTTGTCATTTTCTTAAATTTCAATTCAATGTGGTAGGTCTAGAGTAGATTGAAATATACCTATTTCATTTCACAAAATTAAACGAAAGTTTTGTCCGAGGTATTTTTTTGTCAGAGATATTTTTCTGACCGGAGATATTTTTCTGTTCGGAGATATTTTTCTGACCGGAGATATTTTTCTGACCGGAGATATTTTTCTGACCGGAGATATTTTTCTGACCGGAGATATTTTTCTGTCAGATATTTTTAACAGAGAAAAATTAATACAATTAGTGAAAGAGGGAGAGGGAGGGGAAAGGTGAGAGTTGATTTTAGATGACGTTTTTTCTTACTTGGCAAATACAAGATCTTTTAACATCACCTCCCATAATGTTACATAATAATGAAAAGAGGTGGAGCTCACAGACATAATACTCTCACTTTGGGTCTCTCAATCTGACCACTGAAGTGATCCATTATTAGTGACAAGCAGTCCATACAAAAGTACATTTACCTACAGTACCCAACATCTCTCTACTTTGTATTTCAGTGTGGACTGACTTTGTGTCTGATACTTTCTTCAGAACTTTACTGTGACAGGTACAAACAAGTAGTCATTTTGTTCACATGCTTCACCAAGCACAAAACTGCACAAAGTACAGAATGCATACCCAACATCAATTAGATTGTTGCTCATGCAAATATAATCACAAAATTCAATCAAAAGTACATTTACATTATAATTTCCAATTCACTTGATCTTTGCCCAAAGCAAAATCTTGACACATTTCCAATAATTAAGGAATTTCCATTTTATTGTCTGATGACCATTTCAGCAGGCTCATCACATACCTAAACTAGAGTGCCTGTCATATTCACATCCTAACTGACAATAGCTTGACTGCAATGAGCTATATGTAAGAAGTTGAAGACTTCACATCAAGATGAAATTAACATCTTATCTTAAAACATGGGAAGACAATGGTTCTCCTAAAAGAGTTGATGCATTAAACAATACTGCTTAATACAACTATAAACTTTATATTGATCATTTTTTTTGTTCTTTTGTTCTTGAGGGACTTCTTCACCAACATATCACTGTGCATGCTAACTCCTCTGAACCATGTAAGTGGATAACATTTTGTAAGTGAAATAGGCACTTGCTGGCATTGAAAATATGGCACTGACACTTGTTGCAACAGGTACCTCCCCTTCCACCTTCCTGGTCAGAATTTAAGGAGCTTTGCCACCCCTGTATATATTCAATTATACAATTATCACGATCACAGCGACAACATCACTGACAATTAGTGTAATGTATGGGCAGAAGTAACTGCTGCAGAATAGTCTTATTTCTGTTTATTGTGTAAACATTGCAAAAGGAGATGTAAGGTTCAGCTCAGCGGCTATTTGGTTTGATAAACTACATGAAGTGAATACCAACAATTACTATGTATCTTCATAACCACTCCCACTCCAGCACTGCCACTTCTTTGAAGTGATGTTTATTTAAAACCTTCACAAACAATGAAGATGTACTGAAGATAACTAAAAACAATAAATGGAAGCAAAACCGTTTGCCTGCAATGTATTTGTTTTCAAGTTCAAATCTCTGTCAATGTAAACTCTCCATCTTTTTAAAAGGGAAATTAATTTGATCTTCTTAACGGAAACAGACCTTAATATTCAAAATCAACACATTTATACCCCAGGGTGTACTGGACCATCACAAATTCCTAAATAGAGTAGTTTAATCAAAATCGAAAGAAAGAGCTTAATTCATGTTTACCATATACAAATTTCTAGACTGAAATTGTTTAATTTGCTTTCCTTTTAAACTTGGTAAACCCAACACAAAACTGTAATGAAATGAAGGGCATGGAATGTCTGGAAGGACATTCAACTCTCCATCTGAGATAATATTAGAAAAGGCTATGTCTATTGAGCTTTTTGTCATATTAACTTCATCGATTCCACTCAATAATTCAAAGTTTCTGTAATAAAACATGGTCAGTAGTCAGTAACTTACTTTGGAACTGTGGTAATCAAGCGTGCATTGCTTGATTTGCAAAAAAACATGTCTGTTCAAAAGTAAATTACACTTTCTGATAAGAAACACTTTAAGCATATGTTTCAAAGGTATCTGTTATAAATCATCCTTTAGGAAAAAGCTCATCTCAGAGAGTAAAAGAAAATCCTCCACTGATAAAATTATAAAAATAGCAAATATATTTTGTTAGAAATATACAACAAATGTCTTTGAAAAGATTACGACGTCACCATTTTTCTAAAATATATATTTTACCATCTACAGCAAACACTTTAAAGATTGAAATGACTATTACTGTGTAAGCATGATCTGTGTTTTTGATCAAATATGGATCGTGAGGTTTAACTATCTTTAAAGAAGGAATGAAGCCTTACAAAAATGTCATCCTACCAGAAGGTATTGCATGCCCTTAAAGGACACTCCTTAAGAGTATCCTCACGAAAACCATGGTCATCACATAGACAACATTCAAAAAGTGAAGGGGTCCAAGAAGGTCCTAGATCCCCCTCCCAAGATGAAGTGTTCAAATTCTGCCTATTTCTGAGGGCAATTTTGTTTTTTAAAAGCAAAAAAAGATATAAAAAACATCAAATTATGCCAATTTGTGAAAATTCCCTCAAAAAAGTGTGTGTGGGGAAAAAAGTGTGTGTGGGGGGTACAGACTGCCCCTCTTGTGTGCCACTGGGGTAGGGGAGGTTAACCCAGCCCCTATAGCCATGATGTCACAACTGTTTTCAAATTAAGTCAGTCACAGGGTACCCCTCATATAATGTGCCCAAAACAAATTCAAAGATGCTGCCCTTGCTAATGTAATCATGGTACACAAGGTTCAACATAACCTGGTTTGTCTGCAAATAGATATGGAATCTGACATCACAGCATGTGTACATATCATAAATGAACTGAATGTAGGTCTGCCTTTGACTCCTGATGATGGGTCCCCAAATTACTGATGTGAATTCACATGTGAGTGAGCATTTGAAATCTAGAGAGGTACCAATAACAATGTTGAGAGACTCGCTTTCTCTCCCCTGGGTCACTTCTTGTGAGAAATGGGTGGTGAATCACCTTAAATACTTAAATGTCTAATGAACGTCCACACTTTGAATATTCTCATTTTATTGCAATCTGTGCATTTTAAATCGCTTAGCCTAGAACTTGAGAGAATGAAAGTGTCAAATAATACATCAACCTAATTGTCCAAAATGTGCTGAAACGGTCACATTGACTGCTAATGTTCCCTGTGTGTCCCTCCCAGTGCAACCTCTTAACGAATCTACCTAGAAATCCATCTTTGCAGCATCTTCTCCTCGTAAATAATCATAAATTGAGATCCTTGGTTTCCTTCAAACATATACATCCAAAAATCAGAATGTAGTGGCTAAAAAATGAAAGTAATGGCACTTCAATGTTAATCTGAATGCCCTTCAACCATAAGTGTTAAAGCATCGGGGTCATGAAAAACACTCAGAAATGTTATTTCCTTTTCATGTAGTACAATTAATAGCTTTTTGAACACTTTTATTCAGATAAAAAATTGTAATGGAAACGAATATATAAAAAGACTGTCCTGAGGCCAGTAACAAACTGTAAACTATTTTTCATGAAGAAAGTTTTAAAGAGTTAATTTCTTTTTCTGTCCAATTTGACAGCTATGTGGGCTCAGTGCTCACGAGGCATTCTGATGTTCTATTTTCTATGTATTATTGCACTTTCTAAGTTGAAGAATTTTCAACTTGTTTCACTATTGTTCTTTACTAAGAACCTAAAACAGTCAGTGACATGTCAACAGGGATACAATGAACCAAAATTTTTACTGCAATAAATATTACATTAACAGAATTAAACACATTAGTAGGGTGAGGGACACAAACAACGTAAATCAATCATGGAAACAGACAATACAGGGAGGAGAGCCAACCTTTTTGGTTGGGGGTTGCCAAAAGAAAAGAAAAAAAAAAGTAATTTTTTTAAAATGTTGTTCAAAATAAGAGACTATTACACTGTTTGGAGGCTAATGTAAATGGAAGAGTAAAAAATATGATATTTTCTATATAGTTTATTTCAGGGCATAATCATACAACCCTTTTGACACCCCTTGTTCCACCTATGTAATTATTCATACTGTACAACAAATAAAGAATTTCCTGCAAGCCGTTTATTTCAAAGTAATACATTTCGATGTTTTTGTAGTTTCCACTGCTTTGATTTAAGGAGGTGAGAGGTAGCAGAGTTCTCAAGACACAGTTCACATTCCACCTCAGAAGAGTGAAGCTCTACTGTCCTTGGTTAAGATGGGCTGAAATAATCAACATGTTCTGTTTAAAGCCTAACATTGGTCCAATTGAAGGAGTTACTTATTCTGGAATGCCAACTCCTTGCACGACTGTCACCATCTTACAATCAGAACATCACCGTCAACGTTCTGACACTATCTGTACTTATGATCAACATGCTTTTCATATGTTCAATAATTTCAATTACCTCAGGTAACAAAGCCCATGACGATTTCAGCAAGGCATTAAGGTATTTAAAGCCATTACTATTTCAAATTAGTTTCAGAATGAATTAAATTACTGAAGAACAGATGCTTTTATAATGCCTCAGATAATCCTCTTAAGTTACAAAATCAAAGAAATCAACAGCAAAAGAATTTGACATGTACTCTACCTTAAACCTTACCTTTCTTGTTCTACACCTATTTGCAGTGACATTTACTTCAAAGATTCTTAACCAAATCATGAGAAGTTGAATAAAGTAATCTATAAACAGAAAGGCCTGTAGCTATATACTGAAGAGATTCCAGTTTGGGGAGGTGAGGTACTTCTGTTACAAGGATTAGGACTTGCCCATGATACATATTTAAACAAAGAAGTAACATGTACTTTTTCACATTTAATTTTACTTTCCGCAAAACTGATTGATTCAAGTGTTGCGTTCACATCAAGAAAAGGGTGTCAAACAAATGTAGATTTATGAGTTTCTTCGTAAGCCACATCCTGTTCAGCTTTATTTGCGTCATCTTTATCAAATATTTGTATAAGCGGCTTGTGCCACAAAGACTAGATAGATATAAATCATTGCTACTTTCAATGGCGGCATTTTGGAATGAAAATCAATCAACAAATTTTTATTACAAGATGCAGATGAAATTTGTAATTCTTCCTCAAAATAGTTTGAAAAGCATCTGCATGCATTCTGATAATTACTTAATAAGTTATCGTAGCAGCAACACATTCAATCAATATACCACATTAAAAGTCATTGTTTTGCATTAATATAGCTATTTTAGATAAAAATATTACTAGAAAAACAACGGTAATTGATATGCACTTTTTTTTTTGCTGCAAATATTGTACAGTGCATTACTTCCAAGTCTTTCCTGATTTATCTGAAAGCTGTATTTTGGAAAAATACTCAAAAACTTAAAGAATGCTAGGTTCAAACTATGCTATAATATTAAGTTTGCACAAAAATATATCTCACAAACAGTCAGTGGTGTAGCCAGCATTAAAAAAGTGAGGGTCTGAGAAGGTGCTAGAC
Source organism: Chiridota heheva (assembly GCA_020152595.1). NCBI lineage: Eukaryota > Metazoa > Echinodermata > Holothuroidea > Apodida > Chiridotidae > Chiridota > Chiridota heheva. The sequence continues at coordinate 1,964,835 of JAIGNY010002621.1, forward strand.
CCACCTCCCAAGACAAAGTATTAAAATTTAGCCCAATTCTGAGGGTATTTTTGTTAAGATCTACACCTATGATATGGAAGAGATTATTATTCAAGCTTACACCATCTCAAGATCAGAGAATACAATGACTGAGAAAGGGAACAATTACAAGCTCAGTGTTCACTGATTTTACCTTTGCATTCACCAGTGATTCCCAAAACTCACAGACAACCAACAACGCTCCATTAGTGCTACAGCTGAATCATAGCTTATGGCCATTTATCATGTGCTTTGAAAGCCACGACACAACTTTAAAATTTGATTTTGAAATGATTTGGAGGCCGACACAGTTTAATTAACACAGGCCAGAGACAGACAGTTCAATCCCTTGCCCTAAATAGCAAGCTTAGCACCAAAGTTCATGCTGTGGTATTTGATACTTAAAGTTACAACACTAAATTGAGAGAAAGCCATAATGATCCAGCAGACTAAATAGTAGACCGTAAATGACGAGCCTCAAGATATAAAAGTAGATCTGCCCTTTGATGATGAGTCCAATGCCAAGGACATGCTCCATGCTTCTTTAAGATGACATGCAGATATTCTTTTCTTCTTTATTGTTTTGTCTCTGAATCTGAGCAAGTTGGAATTTCAATGAAAGTAGCTGATGATATCTAAGAATATTCACAGTAATTCAGTAAAAAACAAAGACACAGAAAAATCATTTGTCCGACAGAAAAAAAATACATAAAAAAAATGATGTTTCAGTAATACTGCATAATTAAATAATAATCAAATTGTAATCGATAACTAGTTAATCTCTGAATAAATTCATGTGAGAAAACATTCATGCTCTGCATGCCCAAAGCAAACTAAATTACATCAGCCTAGCTTAGATAGCAGAATCTAAATCCCTGCCAGAAAATATCCTTCATTCAGTGAAAGATATCCCATACCTCCTAATAAAACATAAGTGTTGTATATACAAGCAGTTATCAACTCTTAACAACTCTCTTGGGATCCTCCCAAACTCCTACAGTTTTAGTTACACCTTCACAAGTAGGTTCACAAGTCTATGTTATCGATTTCTACCTAGAAGCTTTGATATCACGATAATTATGCACATTAAGCTTTTAATCAGGATCAAACTTTTATAGTATGTCAAAAATGTTTGAAAGATTTCATAAGAAAATCAGGTATTCACACAACAATCTAAATCTGGGATATAAATGAAAGAGAAAAATAAAACAGTTCTTAAAAACTGTAATAAATCTTTTGACCTACTTATCATTGCAAAATAATACATTGATTTTTTTCTTCTAGTAAGTATCAGATTCACCTTAAATGATACATCATTTTTATGAAAGTTTACATAAGAAATGCAAAATCTTTGGGAACTGGATTAAAACTAGGGTTAAATGACCTCCTTAACACACTTAGTATTGTAGCACACGTGTAATTATATCCCAAGGACCTCTCCAGTTAAAACAGTACAGGGGCCGATCAAAACTATGCATCGTTCAATTTTGATACCGAAAGAGAAGGTGAAAGAGGAAGAAATTACAGTTGACTGTTTTATTTTGTAATCGGAAATGTAATTTATAGGAAGATGAACTCGTGGTTTATGTGAAAATTTCAAATTATCAATCTGTTGCCTACATCTACGGTAAACAACAGACTCTAATTATAAAAGTGTTGGAACTATCGCTATACTGAATGATATGTCATTGCAAATTTGGAAAAGGAAACTAGCATGAAAAAGAATTCAAATAAATTCTACACATTTGCTGATATGCATAGAGAGGGTGGGGCTGACAGTGTAATAATGCAATAAATTGAACATTTCATTTGATTTCATTTATTTGTTTTTTTACAACATATTTACATAAGATTACAGAAGAGTTTTATTTACAAATATATTATGAAATTTACGAAATATGTATATACAGAAGAATATATATGGTTGTGATAGGAAGTGTATAAAAACTCTGGTGAGCTTAACTCAGTACAACACTCCTAAATTACAAAACAAAAATGATAACAAATTTGGTAGTACAAAACTCCCCCACCCCACACACCAATAAATACAATCAAAGCCAGGGGTCCCCATCCCACCCCACCCCAAAATAGATCTTGTAACCCTGAACTCTTAAAGATGTTTCTGTGTGCAGCATGAAAATGATTTTTATATAATAGTATAAAAATCAGCTAAGAACTGAAAATAAATATTACAAATCATCACAATCTTTACAGGATTCTGACAACATAATAATAATAATAATAGTGACAATAATGATTGATGATAATGATGATGATGACATGAAATCCAGATACCGTTCAATCACGATGACGTCTTACCATATGCCTTGCCACACTGTCCCATATACCATACCACCCTGTCCCCACATGCCATCCGTTCCTGTCCCATGCCACCTTGTCCCACATCCCAACCCTCCCTGTACCATACTACCCTGTCCCACATGCCATCCTTCCATGTACAACATGCCATCAAACCCTGTCTTACAGGCCATTCCATCCTATTCCACATGATATCCAACCCTGTCCCAATTGTGCTATCCCACCATGAAATCCAAACAATAGCCATCCTGTCTCACATATCATTACACTCTGTCCCCATGCCATCACAGCCTGTCATAATAAATGCCATGACACTACCTTGTTTCACATGTCACGCCACGCTGTCCCACATGCTAACTCACCCTGTCCTAAATGCCATGACATCCTGTCTCACATTCCATGGTACCCTGTCCCACATGCCACCCTGTATCACATTTTATCCCATCCTGTCCCCCATGCCATCCCACCTTCATCCTAATTCCTACATCTACCAATCATTCAATCACACCTTCATCCTAATTCCTACATCTACCAATCATTCAATCTTCCACCCAACATTCTTTCCTCTAACTCCCATCCCCTCACATCTATCAACCCAACACACCCCATTCACCTACCACACACCATTTACCTACCATCCTCCCTTCACCTGCCATCCTTAGTTCATCTACCATCCTCCATTCACCTGCCATCCTTGGTTCATCTACCATACTCCATTCACCTACCATCCTCTATTCCTCAACAAGCCCCATTCACCTAGCCCATCCCCCATTCACCTAGCCCATCCCCCATTCACCTAACATACCCCATTCACCTAATATCCCCCATTCACCTAACATCCCCCATTTACCTACCAACATCCATTCACCTACTACCCCAACCCAAATTTTGCCATCCACTCATCTATCAAATATATTCTTAACCAACTCATCATTCCAACCATAATAACAACAACAACAACAACAACAACAACAGCACCAACAACAATAATAATAATAATAATATTTCAGCACTGAAGTGCAATTAAAAATTTTACAGCTAAATCACATCAGATACATTGGTTTCAATTGTTGATGTTTAATGGCACCGCAACAGTCAGAGTCAAATGTGCCAATCAGATCAAACACGACAACGCACATTAAGTGTACTACTAAAACAGCCATTTATCAGTGATATGCAGCATTTTAAAAGAAGTTACATGCAGTCATAAATCAATTAAAAAAAAGATGCCTGAATCCTATAGGAGTGTTAAGTGTTGCAACAATTCATCACCTCAACAAAAGATGGGAGTGATTAGTGTGGGGATATAGTCCCCTGGGAGAAGAGGTTGGACATAATAACTTGAAAGCATCTTACATCTCAGCTTAATACCAAGATCAAAGTGGCTCAACTGGAGTTAATGTCCCGAAGTAATAGAGAAGGTTAAAAATAGGGAGGCCAAAACAATAATTTTTTCCAATGCTATGTGTAACCACAAATTTTACGATTTCGCTATTTGTGAGCATGCGCAATTACTATTTTAATAACTCCCAACTAAATGCGTTAAAAATAATTCTTTTTAACTTACAATATTTACTACTTTTATTAAACATCTCTAAAAGTTGATATGATATTAATAATTTGTGTAGTATTACCTTTCATATAAGACCAAAATTATGCGTTTTGATAAAACTTTAAGTGAATTACAGGGTGATAAAAAATGCTATATCGGAGACTTGAAGGCGTGTGAAATTTGTGGAACGTGAGTTTGTGTTGTGTGTTATGCAGGGTGGGTTTCTAACAAGCCATTGCTGCTACATTGTTCATCACCTATAACCAATGTGTGGCCAGAAGAAAAGACAATACCTCAAGCTTTCTAATGTTACTTGGGTTTTCAGTTTCTGATGGTTTTTTATCATCGGAATTGGTTTTAAAATTGGTTTTAATCAAATTAAATGCATAGTTTAAAAAAAATGCCATAGTAAATAACCCAAAATGTGGGGAATTCCAATTAATTTCACATGATTTAAGATTTTTTTTATTTTTTATTATGTGTTTGTTTGTCTAGTTATTTAGATTAAACACATTTTAGCTAGAATCTTACAACTGTCAGCTTATTATTAATTTGAAGTACACTGAAAAAAATTCAGATTTGCACTTTGACCCAATGAATTGTCTCACTTTGCGTCAATGTTAATTAATTATTTAGGGATTAATTAGACTTTCCCTTTAATTATTAAGTCCTTAAATGATAATTTTATACATGGCTACACCATTTGCTAAAAACACAGCTTATTTGGTTTCAAAACTGCATTTAAATCAAATTGAGCAAATTTTAGATTAAAACGAATTTGTCCCACTTTTCCCAATTTAATGTATGTTATGGTTTGTTTACAATTTAACTACGTCATTATTCTTTTAAAGATCATATTCTCAATAAGTTGAAGAGAATATTGTACAGAACAAAAAAATACGTAATATCAGTGGTAAAGTAACATGTCCAAACATTTATTATGCTTTAAAAATGCTTATTTCTTCAAAATTGACCAAAATTTGGCCAAATCGGGTTGTCATGGTAACGGCAATTAAATTTGGGTAATCCAAGTGAAACCTTTCTTTCTCCTAACTTGAGAACCGTGTCATCTATTTACATGATCATTATTTTTAATTGTTCCTACAACTACCATCTTTCATTTAATCCTTTTTATAAATACTTACATGCCACTTTGAATTTTCACTATAGCCTCCCTATTAAAAATAATAACAAAGAATGGCTGGGAGTTACTAGACGAAAAGGATATTGAGGTACCTATCTCATTTTTGAGAGTTTTGTCTTTTTATTTCATCATCTGAAAGTTACCTCAATCCAAAACAAATTTCCTTTACTTGCAGTTCCAGTGTCATTTTTGCAGCTGTTTAATCTTTTTGTCATCATTTGAAAAATTAATTGTTTTGTAACATATATCTGCAGCAAAAGAAGAAGCAAGAAGAAAAAGCAATTCTCCGCCTCTCTGCATAAAAATTAATTACTCAAAAAGGATGAATACGATATGAGAATTCCAATTATTTTAGACCTTTCTTTTTAATGAGAAAAAGTTTTACTGACATTAAATTCTGGCAACTTAATTGATATGAGGAGACGAGCTGTAAGAAAACTACCTGCAGAGTTTGCTAAAACCAACATGGAAGAAAGTCTTAGTGATCTAATATCTGACAAAAGTGATAGTTCAAACAGAATAACAGAGATTGATAAGTTGTATGTCATAGCAAATTCATAGACAGCAAGAAAAGTGCTTACAAGTTATGGACAATAATCTCAAAAAGTTCTCAGATTACTTTTGTAATTGAAAAATTGATATGGTCCTGCATCAATACACACAGAGTAATCCCCACAGTGCAGTTGTGAGGAGTAATAACAATAAAAACATTAATGTCCCCTCTCCTCCAAGCTTCCAGGGATATTGATATTATATATAAAACTACTTTATTTCTCAACTGGGATTAAGGACTTCTTTCTTTCAAAATAGAATAAAAGCACAACCCCCTCTTCTATGAAATTAACACTTAGTCATCTGATCAGCTCATGCATTTCAAGTTTTTTTTTTATTGTTATACGCTAATCATGGTCTGAGGGTTGGTCTGAAATGATGTACAATAATGTTATATGCTAATCATGGTTTGAGGGTAGGTCTGAAATGATGTACAATGTCTTTCATGATGTTATTTTCAGGACACTATGGAGAATCAAAGGTATGCAATAATTAGATATGGTGTGCCAGTGTTATAATTTCAGAATGCTGGTTATGTGATATTTGGCTATCAGTGATGTGATATTTGGTTACCAGTGATGCGATATTAGGAAATTTAGGACTTTCGACTGATAAAGTCAACATGAGAAGCATTTGTAAATTTATCCAGAAAATACCACCAAAATAAATTAAAATAAATTGGATACCTTGGAAATGTTTTCTTTTTTTGCAATTGAAACCTACCAACTTTTTAATTTCAATTTCAGATGAAAAGAGGACAAAATTCCTTGTAAGTTAATCATTTGAGCAATCTATAAAGAAAAATTTCAACTACAAAATAAAAGAAGTGACCTGCCAGTGAAACAAAAGACCGATCTAATAAATGGATCATATGAGTCACTCAAAGGCAATATGACTTTAATCAGTCCCTATTCTACTATTTAGGCTACTTTATCAAATCACCTGATCCCATTTTTGTAATAAATTCTAACCTTAATCTCAAATCTATCATTTGATCAATTTCATACCAAATTATGAGCATCTGTATGGTCTTGTTATTGATTAAGCTGTTCCTAGTAACATGTCACCAAATACAAAATGTGTTGCCATGTTACCGAACTTAATATCTGAAATGGGCATTATAAAATACTTACAAGAACTGTATCAATGACCTACTTCAAATTTATTCGTTTTGTAACAGTTCGACGAAAGAATTAATGAATTCTTTATCAAAAATGATCAAAATAAAATATGCCCTTAGATTATTGCCATTCATTGTCCATCCGTTCCAGCTGAAGATAATTCCTGGATCATTACGGATATTAGCGCAATAAATTGGTTGAGGACAACTACCTAATTGTTGCATTAAATATAAAAAGAAATGTGAACGCAAGATTCTTCCTTTTCATTCTATTCGTTTATCTACGTAAGCATGACTTCAAGGAATAATTGTACTCTTTGAGTTGAATCTTCTACAGTCAGATGCTATGAATGCCTTAAGTGATTTGGCTTATGTATGTAATATAATTATGCTCCACTTTGATATGGATTCTAGAAAGCTCAAGTTTGGGAACGATAAACAAGACTAACACAATTAAAGCAAAAAGGGAAAAAGCACCCCAAAATGAAATTAAACTCTGATAAAAGAAACAAATCAATACACAAACTCCGATTTTCATTTCAGATTTTATCTCAAGTCTTAAGAGATCTGCTACTTCCCTGAAAGATTGTTCTGGTGTTATATTGTTCAAAAAAGAGAGTTCTTCTCTAACTTGCTCATTGTAAAGGTAGATTAAATATGATGTGATGAAATATCTAGTTTTTATCAAGTTGACATTGGCACTGTATTATATGTTAAACCAGATTAGAAAAAGCTGCAGTTCAGCTTTCAAAGGTGGGTATAATTACAGGTCTTCAAAATGAACTGATTATTTACTGTATCATGCAAGTATATAAAGTTCACTCGATTAGTTTCAGGGTTTCTTATTTCTCAAAAAGGTCCTGTTTTTACTGTACATAACTTTTTCTTCTTTTATCAACCAAGATGGTTGGAATTTCCCATCTTGTAGTAGAAGCCAAACAATTAAAATTCCCAGTTCTATACACTCTGTGCCCGAAATAACATCTTTGAACATACCTATTTATTTTTTAACTGCTGGCTGGAATCTTTTTCTATGCCTTTTACACACATAACCTCAAACATTAATCTGTCTAGCAAGGAACATTAAAAAATAGTTTCTTGATAAATACAACTGAATGAATGAGTTCAAAAATATCTTTCACACAGTAATTAACATAAAGAATTAAGCACAAGTTGCTGATATGAAATTTTTCTCACACGTGAGTTTCGTTTAGTTTTTCTCAAAGAACTACGAGCTGAGATGCAAGATGTGATACATAGCTTTGAGAGAACATAAAACTGATTCAAGTTAGAAATACAGTAAATGCTGGGTGGGGATGGGGGAGACTTGACTTTGGGTCCCCTAAATTGCCAAAGGAATGAATTCAATATTGTAGACCAACCAAAGAGTATGGTACAGAGATGTTTGACCCTCCATTTTGCCCTATCAGTGGCCCCTACATTTCGTGGTTGGTTAAGCTATTCATGCAGTAGACATTACTGCTTACTCTAACAACCGGTATTCAAAAGAAAACAAATGATCACTTCTACACAATCGTTTGAGTTTTATGAAATATTAAATTTCATAGGATGCAAATGCCACTCCCCATCTTCAACTCAATACTGCTCTGTAACTCAAAATGCATCTTCAATATATATAAAATATTTGATAATCAAATATCAACAAAAATGAAAACCGTAAACCACACGAAAAGCAGGATGGCAAATTTTGGTACATCCAATATTGTGAGCAGCATAAATCTTTCACTTACTTGTTAAGTTTTCTCACTAATCCTCGTAACTGGCTAAAGTCTGGCCTCTCCGCTGGGTCCTCTGACCAGCACTTGTTGATGACAGGAATAACTTCCTCGGGACATAAAGCACGCTCCACGGTTGGCCTAAAGTGTGGCTTATTGCCTTGTTTTAATTTTGTTACAATTTCTGCAAGAAACAAAAAGCAACAAAAGCTAGTTGCCTGGTTCATGGACTATAATATAAGGGTACGGATGTTTAAGAAAGATTTTCTTCCATGCACAACACCTAGAAAATGGAGGAGAGTAACTTATATAGGAACCTGTTTCTTTTAATCAAAAGATGGATTTCAAACTTGAGGGCTAAGAACTAGTCAACTACAAATAATAAACAAAACAAGTGGAGTATTTAAAATTCAAACCTACTTAATAACATAGAATACTTGAAATGCTTTTCTGATTTCATCTGGTAATACATCACATTAATGCAAGCAAAGCATACATTTTCCTACACCACTAGCTATCTACCAATTACAAGTAGGCAGGATTTATTGACTTGGTTTGATGAAACCAGTACAGAAAAAGGAAAACCCTACAAATCACATTGTGAGAGAAACAACTTTTTCCAGAGGTATATAAGTAATGCAGAAAAATGGATCAATCATGTGAACGTGAAATATAAACATAGTAATTCATTATTGTAACAAAGATATGCATATGAATCATAATAATGTATCTTTTCAGTTCTAGTATAGTTTGGAGAAATATGAAGATAACTATGAAAATTTGCCCACAATCCCAAACAACTATGACTTTTATTACTGTTAGATTTCTTTAGTCCCAATCAAAGTGCTCTACTCATATGAAACATGATCCTTTCTCTACGTTTTTTAATTCTCTTCAAAACTTGTATACATTCAAGGTGAAGCAGGTTTGAGTACCATCTTCAAGAAAATATTTGCTGCTTTTTGCTTCTTTCTCCAGGTTCTTTTTCATTTATCTCTTATGCCACTTTTAATGACATCAAAATTATTTCTGTACACTCTTGCAATTCATAAATGCACATTATCAAATGATACTTGAGTTATAAGAAATGAAAATTTGAATGAGAAAGTTCAACATCTGAGCTACATGTTGCAAGAGTGTGGGGATAAGACTAGCAATTTCATGGAATGAATCGGTAAGCATCTGTTTTGTCAAATATGAGAAAAGTTTATTATTGATTTCTATGTATCACGAGTACAATTTTAATTATCATTAAATTTTCATATGAATATTGTTATATATAATATAATGGAATATTATAATATTCCAGTTAGCTCAGCACATCTGAGCTAACTGGAAATCTCTTAAACTTTGCAGATGAATTAAGAGACCTATGAAGGCCTTACTTATCGTGTGCTCTGCATATAATAATTTTTACCCTTTGATTGATTGAAATCTTCCAAAAATTCTGAAATTCTTTTAGATACAGAAAAACTTTGTATGGTATCACAAAGTTTCAGCTTTTAGTAACCAACTTTTGATTCTTTTGTATCACAATCTTCCTATATAATAGGTGTAGAATTCATTGCTTTGTCATACATAGAATCATAGATATTGTACAAAATATAAAGAATGCAAGAACACAAATTCACCTTCTGGAGGAATCTCAATTCCTTGAATGTAGAAAACCCCTTCTCTATATATAATTTCTTGTAAAATAATCCCAAAGCTATACACGTCCGCTTTCTGTGTTCCACCAGAGGGAATTTCAGGAAGACGTAGAAGCTCAGGAGCTGTCCAAAGGCGTCCTGTAAATGAAAATTTATCAATACAAAGTAAATAATTAGGTAAGTTGAAGAATTCTATGACTGTCCTTTAACAACACTGTCCCTTTCCATAAAACCACAAGACAGGAGAAAAGCAGAGGCTGGGCCCTTACAAATTAAGGGTCTGAAAGCAATATTATAGTTTTGACAAATAATCCTTGACCTTTTTCCTTGGATAAAGCAGCCCTAAAATTTGATCAGGAATGGTGGAACCACAGGGCTAATGTGCCCAATTCCCCTTGCCCTAAATAAGGGACAGAAAGTTTTAAAGTTATATGAAATTATTCTTGGTCACATGAAGAAACTTCTATTCTTGGTCACATGAAGGAACTTCCAACATAACAATGTAACAATCCAACATTGCTTATAGTTTATAATTACCCTTGCAGGCATTAGAACTTTACTGAAACTAAATGATCTTTTTTCCTGTTTTATGTCCTCATTAGAAATCTTAAATAAAGTGCCCTTGCTTAATTTACTGCCCCATTGCCCTAAAATTCCTTCCGCCCCAGAGTTTGATGCTATGACTTGTTGGTATAATTGTTTAAACCCAATATCATAAAAGTTGCAACAGCACAGAAACTTTCTTTGAGAATTGTCAAGGAAATTCCAAGGGTTATATTGACAACTGAAAGTCTATCCGATCTTTGAGTATCCTATTGCACAAATGGTTCAGGCCATAACTTAGATGTGCCTTTAAACAGAGATAAGACAAGAGAACTAATGTTGTGTAACTGAATTACAACCAGTAGTACTTCAGTACTTTTTAATCACTTGTCCATCAATTTATCCAGGCAATTTATTGTGGATTTCCAGGAAAACATTATTTGTGTCTAAGCAAAATGTTTAAACTTTATTGATATATATCCATATTAAAATTTGTCCAGAATATAACAAGCTTTTTACACATATAGGAGTAATGTAAAGCACTAGAAAATGACCAACCATTTTTACATTGTATTGTATTTCCTGATTCATCTTCAGATGACAGCACTTGTATGATAAGCAAAAATTAGAGGTTTTAGGTTTAAACAAAGGCTTAACAAAATTATGATGTGCAGTGACTGATAACATTTCCTCTGGCTTTCTTTAGAATTCTTGATGCACCAGAAAAGATGCGACAGAGTCCCTTAGTTCGCTCCAGGATAGATGTGAAACTGTGAATTGTCCATAAAATTTAAAGGCAAGGAGACTTAGTTTTGAATAATAGTGTCTTTTTCGTGGAATAGTTGTACTCTTAAGATATAAACTATTGAAACACCCATAACAACATGCTTGTAATCAAAATGTATCTTGCAAAGTATCTACTGTAGCACACTACAACACTTAAAATGTCAAAAAAAGGGGCAAAGATTTTCAAAATAGGAGGCAAAGAAAGGTACTTTAAATGAATGTCACATGGAAATCAAATGAAGGGAAAAAAAAACTCCAAGATATTTTCAAGTGCCTTGATTGGTCAAATCTGAATAACATATTTGTTCTTTAAAATCTTGAAAATCAGCTTTGCTAAGAGGCCATTGTTTGATGAAGTAGTCCTTGACAAAACTAGAAAAAAAGGAAACTAGGAAAAGTGGAGGCTTTGAATGAAACCATGAAAATCTGTTTGCTTCAAACTTACGGATACAAGCTTCTTTAAGCAGGAAGGTCTAAGGGCAATAAAAGGGACTTTTCTTCAAAAGAGCGATTAAGCTTCATCACTGTTAAACTTTTTAGAACAGATGTGTTGTTCTTTAACATTTTTTCTGTGTTGCACATCCTCATTTCAGCTATTGTCAATAGAGGCCACAAATGTTATCCTACAGCTAAAAACAAAAAATATACATGATAACGTGGTATGTTTTCATCATCCTTTATAGAAAATGAAGTATCACCAGTGTGAAAATATCCTCAGGTGAGGATGTATAGGTTACAGGGCTTTCAGCCACTTTTTATCAAATTTATTAATGATTTAATGCCATATATTTGAAAATGAATGCTTTCTTTATGCTATAACAAGATTATGGTTGATAATGAATGCCTCATCAATTTGTTTATATGATTTTTTATTTTTTTTCCTATACCAAGATTAGAATGGAAAAGCAGAAAGATATCACAAAATGACACAGAGTCGATCCTCCAGAGAGAATTTTTTTCAACTGAACATGCTTTGTTCCCTATTGCAGTACCTGCATATATACACAACATCCATCCGAGTCAATCATAAAGTTTTTTTGCATCAGTGCACAACAAGTGGGTCCCACCCAGTGGAGTGTCTAAGGAGGGCTAAGCCTTGCCCAAAAAATGTTGTCCCCCCCAAAAAATAATTTTATACTGAAATGTATCATAGAAAACAGAAAATGTTGGCATTTTTATTCAAATCGACTGAATTATCGTTAATTCTGAACCAAATTTCTCCATTTTTGGGGCAAAGATCTTCCATACTGGACCAAAATTCTCCCATTTTAGACTAAAAAATCCACTATTTTGGACCAATAATCTTCCATTTTGGACCATAAAGTCTTCAATTTTAGACCAAATATCCTCAATTTTTGGAACAAAATTCTCAATTCTTGAAACAAACATATTCAATTCTTGAAGAAAAAAAAATACATTTTAAGCCAAAACCTTCAATTCTGGATCAAGATAGAGAGGTGGCCATCTGTAAAAGTAATAAACTTACAAGCCCCTGGGTTGGTCATTCCTTACATGTTTGAGCCCTGGGAATTTCTTATCCTGAGGTTCGCAGTAAGTGGTCTTGCCCATGGGTAGGAACATTCATTCACATTCAACTTCAAATTCTTGCTGAAAATGATGTAAAACCTGTACTCATTCTACCAAAATTACAAAACTGCTCATTAAAGGAATATTATGGCTTCTCAACCCCAGTTAGAAAATAAGAGGGCTAAAAAAACGTAACTGTAAAGAAACCGCACTTATATCTATTTCTAGAAGGAGATATTCAAATTTAAGGATTCCATAAGTGTGTCACAATTCACTCGTGCAGTAAATCTCGTCTTAGGGGCACTTCCATGACATTATGTCCTGTATTTAAAAAAAAATAAACTAACCTTTGTATATTATTGGAAACATTTTTTCTATATTACTGAGATTGTGAATTTACACAAGCATATTTTGCCTATCTTTTCTTATACCAAGAACTTTAATTTTAATAAAAAAGGTGACAAATTTAAATAAAATGCGTAACTATTTTAGGGAATTTATTGTTACGTTGTCACTCTAAACCTGTAACCAGCCACTGTACATAACTCTTCCAGATCTTCAAAATTGAATGACTGCTTGTAGGATAAGGTAAAAATATGTTTTTTCTGCACCAATTTGTGTATTTATGTCCACTATTTTCTAACGTGGTTAGAATATACTGTGATTAATATTCCTTTCAGAAACAGTACCATGCCAATACACAGTAAAATCAATGATTGCCATTTGAAAATTAAAAGAGAGCTAAATTTTGGAAAAAGGTTTTGCAAGAGTGATTTAATCATAGTAATCACCCTCCCCCTTAAGAATACTATACCATAATAATCATTGTTGTTTGAGGAGAGCAATTTATAGCTCTCCTGAGCTTAAAATTGAAAGAATGTTGTTGAAGCCAAAGAGACAAATCTTCCTAAATTAGGAAGATTTTATCTATAACATCTCCCTACTCAAATGGCAATGACTGTAATATCCTTGGTTGTATGCATGTGTTATTGAAAATGAGCACACTTTATAACTTTTGCAATTGGTAATTAATCCAAGACTTCACAGAACCAAAATGGAACATTATGTGCCAAGTGTGCCAATATAGGTAAAGTCTCAAAAAAGAAGGAAAAATGGGAAGGGTTGTCAGCTGCATTGTATCTTTAGCAGCTGTATGTGCTCAAACATTTCCAGGGATACCTATAGGCCATATTTGAAATGGCAACCATGTTAGGCAGTATAGGAAAAACCTCAAAATTTTGTTTGATTTTGTATTCTTATTTAAACACTCTTGCATTGCTGGTCATTAAACTGTTCAAAATTGTAAGCAATCCATTCCCTACAAAACAAAACAAAACAAATATTCAAAAACCTTCCTCCCTTAGGTACAAAATTGGAGACACTTTTTGAGGACTAGGCTCATGGGCCTTAAAAATTAAATTCCAGTCGTTTTCTTATTAGCAAAATCAAACAAACTCAAGCTATTTATATTTAATCATGAACAAATCTTAAATTTGGGATAAAAATACCCTTCAATAAATATATAAATATTAATTTGTTATTCATTAATTAGTTATCTCAAATATGATTATGGTTTGAAACAAACAGCTGTTTTTACGTCTAACATGGCTTCCAAAGCATGCTTCAAATTTGTCCTTTTTTCCCCTGCTCATACAGGGTAATTTTTTGAATTGTTTTTGGTGGGAATAGATTTACATGGAATTTTTTGCACTATTTAAGACTTTCACGACAAGAGGTTGGGGAGTTTTCAAGTTTTCAAGCAAGAAGTAAAATTCAACAAAATTTGAGGATTTTCCTATGCAGCCTAACACTAATGACCCCTATGGTTGCCATATCATTCATTTAGTGTGGCCTATAGGACTAGAATCCAGCAGGAAATATTTTTTTCTTACAAACAGATTGATTAAACACTGTACCATGAATGGCCAGGAGGACAAAATTAGGATCAGAGAAATGGCAAAGTAGCTATAGAAAAAAATTATGAAATATACAGCAAGAAGGATGGCCTGCATGGCCTTAATTTCAATAGAGAAAATGGATTTCTGGAATATAAACAATGATTATATAATAGTTATCGCCTGTTATCAGTAAATTTGTTATGCAGAAAAAAATTACTCCAGAAGTCAATGTGCCACAATGTTTATGATTAGGCAAACTTATAAACTTGTACAAATTCTACATACCCAATATATGAACTGTGTATAAGACAACTTATATTCCATTTCGGGGCATAAACCAAAGACAATATGACAGCAATTTGGTTACTTTTTGGTCAGTGATGTCATTATTTTCACTGAATGCATATGACAACATATGCAAGCAACACACTGCTCTACAATGTCAAGAATGTGCAAGGCAAGTACCTATGGTAATGTAGCACAAACATGAACCACAACATTATTAGACAGGGAAATTTCTGTTCACTTTTCTGTACAACTCCTTGCAATCACAGTGTATTTTATTAAGAACCAGTGCTTAACATATTGCAGTGGTTACCACTGCTTAACTTTTTATCTTCTTTCAACGTTGGTTAATTTCATACTGACCATATAGGCCTACATATGATATACTATATGAGAGAAGTATAGATCAAGATTATTAAAATTAATTGTATTTACTGTAGTATTGACCTTATTTTATATTGCCAGACAGAAGGCCTTATTTTTGAGCCTATAGACCTATAGTTTTGTGTGTATATTTCCTTTGTGCTTTTTTTTTTTTTTTCCAGAGTGAAAACAGCTATTCAAAAAAGATGTTTGGGAAAGATATTCTGTTTGCAAAAGTTTTTTTTAAAGAGTCACAAAAGTGATGATGTTTTTGTTTTCCTTTTCATTATGACAGTGCAATTCTGTCATGACAGTGCTCATTTCCCTGATGAGCTCATGGTGAGCTGGGTTCCCTGATGAGTTCATTTTCCCAGGATATTCTGACGAGCTTGCCAATTTGAGGAGCTTGCCAATTTGAGGAGCTTCCCATTTTGATGAGCTTGCCAAATTGAGGAGCTCGCCATTTTGACAAGCTCGCCAATTTAATGGGCTCGCCACTTTGACGAGCTTGCCACTTTGACGAGCTCATCACTATGACAAGCTTGTCATTATAGGTTACAATTGCGAGCTTGTGGTTAGGTCGTCAGGGATACGAGCTCGCAACAAACTCATTTTCTTTCCTGGATCCTATGATGAGCTCGCCATTTTGATGAGCTCGCCATTTTGACGAGCTCTCCATTTTGACGAGCTCTCCATTTTGATGAGCTCGCCATTTTAACAAGCTCACCATTTTGACAAGATCGTTTTGGCCAAAAATAAGCTCATCACGGAATTTTGATAGCTTGCAACGAGCTCAATTTTAACATTTTGACGAGCTCTTTTGACAATTTCTGTAAGGGTCCCCAGCTATTTTAAGATGCATGATCCTGTCCTAAAAACATCATCCACACATTTGAAAATTGTATCTACTTAATAGAATTCATGTTCAAGCATGTCTGTCCAACCAGCTTATTGCTTGATACCAGAATGATAAAACTTATTGACAATATACTTAAGGAAAATAATAGTTGTTGTGTAGTGTCCAAGGTTATGTTTGAAATGCACATGTTACAATTGCCATCCAAGTGTTACGTTTGCAGTATAGATCTCTCTTTTGGGTTAAAAGATAATTAATGTTTGATTTTAATTCTGATAGTTGATATTCAGAATATTTGATGTTAATCAAATACGAAAAACTCAAAGTACCTGCCTTTTTGTTATCTTATTCAATGGAATTTTGTCATTGATATTTTGTGAGTTTTATCTGTCCAATCAGTCTCACATATGTTGCATTTCACTTTTATTTTCTTACAACTGTTGGTTATTTTATCTCTGCATTTTCACTAATAATAAATGGTATGTCTCTTAACATTAAATGGTAGGTCACTTGTTTTAAAACAAAGCATTTTCAATTTTAGGGTCTGAAGGGAACTTTTGGGCCCTTTTAACTGTGAAATCTGCCTTAATATACTGTACATAAATGGATCTTCAGCAGTTCAGGGCATGTATTACCATTTTTGACAAGAATTTGGCTACTCTGCTTCCATGATGTCAATTTTTCCAAAAAATTTTATGATTTTTTTAAGATTTATGTTTCCTTTCTTATGCTATTTTATGCTCTTTGTCATTTTTAATAAGAATTTTAATAATTTTATGCCGGTCTGGGAGGCCTGAGGTTAGAGTGCTTTGAGCCAGCAATCAAAATAGACACAGGCAATGAATATGCATTTGGAAAAATATTTGGATAATTGTTCAGTGTGTTCCTTCCCCATGACCAAATAAAAGACAAATTTTGCACCTCTGCACAACATTGTTCAGTTCTGTATAAAAATAACACATATCTTCAATGGATAACATTATTTATTAGTTTTATATCGTAAACCACAATTTGAATCAGAAATCTCTTTGATATGTTATATAGCAGCATATGAATTCATGGAATGTCTAAGAATTGCCCACATCTACATTACATTTGCCATTTGTTTCAAAGCCATTTGTTTCATACAGCAGAAACCCACTTCAAATGTCGATCAGGATCAGATGGAAATAAAAAAAAACGTCTTTTTATTCCCTGGCACACGTCTATTAGTGCAATCAATGGCACAACAAGATTCCTGCATCTTACGAAAAATAATCTCATATAACAACATCGAAACGTATGTAAGTCTATTTAAGTGTACATCAGACAGCAGTGTTCGTGCACGACAAAATGGCGATGTAAACAAAGTCACGCAACCTCATGACCTCAGCTGAAACACCCTTATTTAAACATAAATTCAAGTTAAATATTATGAATTCAAGTCATTAGGCAAACCACTTTGTTTCTTATCACATTGATTTTTATGTGAAGGGCAATTAATTTGAAGAAAATTCTCAAAATGCATATCTTATTTTGAGCGTCTTATGGCTAGACTGTGAATAGCCGCCTTAAGCAGATATCCCTTTCAGCATTTTTTAAGTGTGATTACAAATATTATTCAGTACTATTAAAGGATTATGACTGTTGGAAATGACTTATGTCTTGAGTGTTTGCATTTACAATACTATTGAGGACATGATGACAAATCAAGTGGTCAAGGACTTAAAGAAATTATCAGGACTTAAATTTTGAACATGGAGATATTATAAATTGAAAAAAGGGTCCTCTATATTTCCTACCCTACAGATCTTATTTTTGAAAGAACACAAACAGTATTTGTCTCATAACATTTAAAGCAAAGAATAATTTCTAACTGATTACTTTGCAATTAACTCTAAAAGGCATCTTGACATTTTGCACTTTTAAACGCTGTAAAGTATGAAAAATTGTGTAAAAGCAAAAATAATATCCTGCCGAGTGGTAAAATGAGTCCCATTTTCTTAATAATAAGGATCTTATAAAATAGATAAAATGTTTTGTGTTTGTACAAGAGGAAGTAATAAAATAAATTATATTTAGTTTAATGCTTTAGTCTGTTTTATGATTTGCTTATGGGAAATTTTCAAATTTTGTATGGTCAGAGTCAGATGTGGGTAAAAACAGGTTCAGTGATCTTTAAATATTTAAGGCAGAATGTAGAATCAATATAGCAATAATTTCTTAGCAATACCAATTTATATAATTCACTAACAATAATCAATTCAGAAGTTATACTAAAAGCAACACATTTAATATTTCATGAAATTTTAAGATTTTTAAATAATTGAATGAGGTTAATATTAGTGCCTGACACTGTAAATAAAAACATGACTGTATCCTGAGCGAAACCAGGTATTTAGAATAGTTCTGTATGGCATATATATATGTCACAACGTTTCTAAATCTGTGATGTACCATGAGCTTTAGTCTGTCCCAGACTTGATAGAGAAAAATACTGTTGAATAACATCACCTTAAGATAATACCTACACAGTGTAGTGTGACAGTTTGTCATCTTACAAGAAAAGGAAATTTATCACTCAGCAAACACGAACAATGAAATATAAGATAGAAAATAAGATCATGGAGGACAAATATGCACTTGATAAGCAGCAAATTTGTTATGGCTTTGAAACTTTGACAACAACAATGCAAACCAGTTTGAATCCTTTTGATTAAAATCCTCACTATTGAGTAAGATTGGTTTTCCCTAAGAATGTGGGTAAATATTGCTCTTGAACACTTGATTGGAGCTCTTGATTTCTTGAGTAACAAATGCATCATCACACAACATTTTGATGACATAGTTTGAGAATTTTAATCAAATTTGTTTTGTTTTTGGCTCTGGTAGTATCAGTATTAGGAACCTATGCAGTCGTTTGCCAAATTGTATGTATGTGCATGTGTGTGTGTATGTCTGTGACGCTTTGTTTGTAAACAAGATATCTCTTGAACAGTACATCTATGCCCGGTGATATATGGCACATGGATGCATCACGACCCATAGATGGTCCCAATTGTGTTTAGTATCGATATCATGCATATTATAGAGTGGGCAGGGCAATATGTAAAAATCTTTAAATCCTCATATCTTGATCACCATATATCTGTTTTGCATCTTCTTTGGCATAAATAAGGTGTTAGGGTTGGTGTAGATTCATCTTATAAAAATGTTCAAAATCACTCATATGAATTGTGGACGGGTCCTAATGTTATTTACTGAAAACAGCTTGTAAACACGGTATCTCGTGAATCAAATATCAGTGACATGTCAAATTTGGCCCATTGATTAATAATGACTAATAATAATTAATAATGACTCAAAGATTGTTTTTGGTGTCAATAACATATATATTAATGAGTGGGTGGGGCTAAGTGCAAAAATCTTGAACTTTTTAAATCTTTATAAGTGTATGCCAGTTTTGCTTTTATGTGGAATGCTCGGGAGTTGTATTTTGAAATCAAACAATATACTGTATATCTTGACTCCATTGATCACAGCCTGTATATTTCTGTTGAATCAGTCTCTTTTATACTCTTGTGAATTACTACCATTTCACAAACCTAAGTTCCTTTGTTTACTGTCTGTAAAAGTATTATTGTTCTCCCAGAACAAAGACTAAATGAATTAATAGATGGTGGCAAGATATATCTTGACTCCACTCTCAACCTGTAAAGTTCTATTAATTTAATCTTTTTGATACTGTTGTGAATTACTAACCTTTCATAAAACTAAAGTAAGTTCCTTCATTTGTTGTCTGTAATAGCAGTATTGTTCTCCCAGGACATAGATTAGATGAATTAATAGATGGTGGCAAGAATTAATAGATGGTGGAAAGAATTAATAGATGGTGGCAAGCATTGAATAGCATTCCTTCTCAAAGCTGAACAATCGCAACAATTGGTTTTGGTTTCAATGCAGGCACATAGCCAGACGTTACAATTTGGGGCATATTTGAAAAACAGCTCTGATGAAAAATACACTAGTTTTGGATGTTACCGATCATCAGGTACCATAAACCACATGATTTTTGGATATAATTTGAGGCATAGAAAGTGGGGAGGCAGGGGCGGGTGATAGCTTTCCCCTTAAAAGATCACTTTTCCGGTTAAGTAAAATTGGGACATATTATGAACATAAACTTGAAACATTTGATAAAATTAAAGAAATTTTGGTCAAATTATACAACCAGAACATCAATGATGTTGAAGCTAAACTTCAATACACAAATTTTCAAAAGAGTACTAAAGATGATGTTAAAGGAAGAGAAAATGGGAGCTGCCATTTTCTAGTCAAGTTTTTGCATAAAGAAATAAATTTTAGTCTACTGTCATTTAATGCAATTTTATATGAAATAAAGTATTCTTTGCAATATTCCCATTGATTATACTCTTTAACATTTTACATCCTTTCTTTCATTTAGTCTGTCTGAAAATGCACCAATCAAATGATGTGAAACCAAGAATGTACGAACACATCCTTGGTGAAACTAAACAATAAGCAAGGCTTTCACACATATCTGTTTATGAGACCATTTCCCAATCCAAAAGACCAAGTTATTTTCCATTAAGATGTGTAAATTCAGTTGGAGGCAGCTGATGTTAAAACCAAAGCTATTTGGAGATTACATTGACTTTGTCTACACATGTGTTATCTAAAAATGATAAATTCCCTCCAGAAAAGGAGAAACCTGTGGAAATTGGGGGATTGTCCCCCTGGATTCGCAGGAAGTATACTTCATCCCCCTAGCAACACTTTTTCAGAGAAGACAAGATCTTAATCTTACTATTTACCTGGCAATTTTCTTTCCTTAAGAAAGGGAAAAATTTATAGAACTCCAGGGGACTTTCCTAATGGAATCCAAGAAAGTACACTTCAGGCTCCTCCAGCAACAATTTTTATAAATAAAAAGATTTTCATCATTCATAAAATAATTAACACAATATTTCTTACTAAGGTTACATCTTCCCCCCTTTTTTCCCCTCCAAATTACCAAAAGAGAGAAGCTGCAGTCCCCCACATTTTCAGAAGATTACAGTACTTAATTTGAAATTTCAACTTAGAAAAAAAAGTTTCATAAATAGGCACATTACTTGTCGTTTGCTATACCTTAAAGGAATATTCCCATAGATTTTTACTTTTTCATATATGATAGAGATTTTTTTTTAGAAACAAAGTGGAGAAAAAACTATGTTAATATCTTATTCTGTTTAGAAGTTATAAAATTTTAAAGTATTTTTGATTTTGGACAAAAGTGACTGATTGACAACATCTGTGATGTCTGCCATAAAGACAATTTCAACAAAGTGTCTTTTGTATTTCTTTAAAAATGATTTGGATTTTTTTTATCATTGTAAATGTAATGTACGCCAAGAAAAAAACAAAACGTTTTCTTATAAATTATATATTCCCACCCTTATCTATATAATGAACCAAAAATGCTTTTCGATAATGTAAAAAATGTGATTAAATTCATAATAAATACATAAGAACTGTGCTGGAATTGCTTTGATGACATCACCAAGCTGAAGGACATATACTGTACGAGGTGTTCTTAAGAACATTTTTCTACTCTTTAAATTGTTATAACTTATAAACGGAATAAAATATCAAAATAGTTTTTTTCTCACCACTTTCTTTCTACAAATTTTCTCTTATTATATACAAAAAAAATTAAAATCCATGAAAATATTCCTTTCAATTGAAGAAACACCCTAAGCTGCACAAAATTTACTTTACATTGTAACAATGAAGACAAGTCATTCAGGCAAAGATAACAAGCGAGGGTGATTAACAGGGATAGTATTCCATGCTGTCCATGCAACAGAGGATCCAGTTAACAGAGGATATTGTGCACTGTAGTGTAAACAAAAAGTGGTACTCTTTGGTGTCTTATCATTTTCCTGTTGTAAATAGTCAGCTGTAGGCAATCATTTACACAATGGACATATTTTCCAGATTTGACTGCAGATTTTCATGAAAATGATAAAATAAAAATTGCTCTATTTCAGGTATGCAAACAGTACATGAAAAACTGAATACACCCTGTGGAGATTTTCATGCTCATCAAGACTTCAAAATTCAGAAGTCTTTGGTCAAAACAAAATTTAATACATTTAAAAAATGGCAAAGACAAATGTTAAAGAGAAAGTTCCTATTTTATAACCTTAATTTCATTGAGCTAAAAATTAGATAAAATGAAAGTAAAATTTAATTAAATTTCCCAGAAATTAAATGAAATTCTACAAAATTGACAAACATATGATGAATTTTTTTATCCCGATAATGGAGGGAGTAATTCCCTAAAACTCAAGCAGAATATTTGAAAAAAATACACTTCATTATATTTTTACAAGAATATTGAACTCTTGCAATACAATGAAATACATTTAATACAAGGGCATACAACTCTCTAATCAAACATAGCATTGTAGACAAGATGCCACAAAAACCATTCCCCTGAGTAACTTTTTCAAACACAGAATCTAAGGCAGTGCATGAACCTCTTCAATAAAAGCGCCGTGAATTCCTGGCCCATTTTTGCAGCTTGGTTAATTTTCTCACTGCAATATTTTTGGGTTTAACCACTACACTGGATGCATGAGTACTCCTAGGTGAAGATAAACTGGACTAAAAATACAGCAAACTATAGTATTTATGATCAGGGGGACTATAAAATGTTGTTTTGCTTTTGAAAGAAATGTTCAGAGTGAGTAATAAGATTGTTGTGCTACTTTTCATTTGAGCATTTTCTGTAAAATACATTAAAATTACATGTGATGCTGTTAAGAAAACTCTCTGCTCAAAATGTTGCACTTAATCATTCAATTTCAAATCAGTCACTTCTTTTAAATTTGTTTGTCTAGTAATGAGCTTTGTCTACTCTATTTTTAACAACTTCTTTGGAAAACTCAAGGTTGCTTGAAACTTGATCTCCACTAAAACCTGAAAATTCGCATCATGAAATATATTGCTTAATATCATAATATTTTTCTGTAAAAAGTTCTACTCAAGATAACAATCAGCCAAAAAAGTGAATCTCACAAGATTACAATTATCATTTTCACACAAAACAGCAAGAAAGAAAAACAGGTTCCAGGATGATAAACAGTTTTACTCAACAACAAATGAAATTCCTGGCACTCCATCAATAACCCAGTTCCAAATATGGGATGACAGAGATAGTTTTAAATGAAACATTTTTTGTGTATTCACAGTGGGAATAAATGTGGCAGAAACATTCAAAGCTGTTTAAAAAACTTGACCTGAATTACTCTTGGCATCAGATTAATTCAAATCTCAACAGCAACAACAGTTTGACATTTAAGAAATATGGAGTAGCTCACGATCAGGCAGTTTAAAGGGATATCATTGGGAACAGGTGATTGAAAAACTATCTGTTTGTTATGAGGCAGCTTGGCAATAGTACCCTCCATCCTCTTATCCGTACAAGTTTAAAAAAACTATCAAAGATTCCCCACTTACAGAATTTCTGTATAATTTTTCATTGGACAAAAAGGAATATTTATTACATCATATTACTGATCATAATTGAGGAAATGAAGGTGCTTGAATTGTCAACAAAAACAGATTAGATTCACCTGGGAGTTGCCATCATAGAAAATGGCAACTCAGTGGTTACACCATCATCATTTGTATACAGAATGTTTGCCATCTCATGGGACATATGATAAAACCTTTCAATTTCCACAAGTTTGTGTTGAAAATAAGTTATATTACTGATAATAGTAAAGAATATTTAGACTTGAATTTTAATGTTGTGCACTTAGCAATCAAGTAGAAAAATTTGACTTTTCCAACATTGATGGAGAGGAGCTAGGATTCGTCCAAACTACTTTTAGCCACAAGCGCAATAATGACACAGTTTAAACAGAGATCCTGAAGAAAAGCCATTTTATTAAACATCAGGATTATGAATAGAGATATATCAGTGTCTGGATAATCTGGAAGAAATTTTAACTTTTCGAAAATGTTCAGAATGACCACAAAATCTTCTTTTTCCTACATCCTCTCACAACTGATAAATCATCTCACCATGCACTTCTCATTTCAAGAACATTTTTCCTGTCCAAAGAAAATATTTTTTCTCAAAACTATGTAAAACTCCCTGAACTATATAAAAATCTTTAAACATATAACTTTTGAAAATATATCTGGTAAAATAGGCCACATACCTTATCCACAAACTTTTGACTACTGATTCACTTCAATGTTACCGTCGAGTTTGTTTGAGGCAAATTCATCACAAAAAAGAGTTCATTTTAGAGACTTGATATTATCTTCAGGTAAACAAGATTTTTAAAAATGATAAAATATCTTCACTTAATATAAATTTTGGAAATTTAATCAAAGAAATCCAGGTATGAAGGACTTTTGCCAAGATTTTCCCAGTTACATTTCATGCATGCCTTGATCAAATCTCAAGTTCAGTTTACAAATTAGAAAGCATGCCCTCGTGTCTGATAACAAAAATTGTTTTTGTGCATTTTTCACATGCATCAATAACTTTAATGCTTTCGAAAAAGTGTCAAAAACAAGTAAATAAGGTCAAGATCAAGTTAGTCATATGGTTATTATTTAATTTCTCACACACCATTTACAACAAGTAAATATTGGAAGTTGTAGATCATCTTCCACTCACTTTGCTATGTCTCTGATTCAACACATAATATAAGACATCTTAGGGTGAAAATAAATTAACATTTTTTATATGCAATGAAACATAGTATATGTTCCTCTACTTTAGGCTAATCAGACTAATATTGTGCATGAATATTCCACAAAAACCTGGTATTCTACAGTGTGTGCATGGATATATATATGTTTATCTCAAGTGCCTAAAACTTCAAATTACCTTTTTTAGCTATTTCATGCATGCCTGTTGACTATATTACAAAAAGTGTTATATCTTTACTATGTACAAACTCACCTTTTGCAGAATAATTTTGAAAATCCTCAGTATTTTATGTTACAATTACTTTGATAATATGCATTCCTAAATTTAAACATTTTACATGGTATTTTTTAAAGTTGATAGTAATTTTAAGTAAATTCAGCAAGTGATTCTAGTAGGTAAGCAGGTAATTTATAAATGTAAAATGCAAAATAATAGCCCATCTGTTCGTCACCTGATTTCTAAATCATAAATTATTTGTAAATTAGAAGAGCATATAGCAACAAGCCTATGATAAGTAAAAGTCCCCATGATGAAAAATGCCTCTCAATTTTGCATCTTCTGTTCAACTTTTTCTTGTATGCAGAATCCTCTCAAGATATTTCTGGCCTTTTTTTTTCTGTTAGTAAGTTTAAGAATGTTTAACTTTTAATTACAAACAATTATGCTTTATGAATTATGTTATGATAGTTGTATTCCTTTTCAACATTTTCTTCATTGTGATGATATGTTCAGATATGAGAGTTTAACAAATAAATTGTATTGAAACAAAATTAATCTTTACTATGCACAAAACTCACCTTTTGTAGAATAATCTTGAAAATCTTCAGTATTTATATGCTACAATTACTTTGATAATATGCATTCCTAAATTTAAACATTTTGATGCTTACTTTGGAAATAATTTTGTAATCTCAGAAGAACGGTTTAATTGAAAATATCAATACATGCTCTTTACACCAAATGGTATTATGATAAATTATATGATAATTATATAATAATTATTGTATAATATCAATTATATAATAAATTATTATAGCCTAATAGTAATTAGACTATTACCAAATAATAAATCATATCCAACTAAATGATAATCAATCACTATAGGAGGCTAAGAATAGCTAGTTCTACAAATGATAACATGCTGTTATTAAAACTACTTATCTGCAATCCATGTCTTCATTATCTCTCAACAATGTTTTGATTAAAATTCTTTTATTTATCTCACAATACATGCATTATGTTTCCTCTATAATAGGACACGTCAATATAAGAACCATGGTTACAAAATGTCCATTAGCATTGTCTATTATGTATTGACATGTCCATCACTCTTAAAAAACTTACTGTAATGAATAACACTTGTATTGTGTTGACAAACATCAAACAAATTGTAGCCACCTGCAGAATTAGATTTATTATATGATGACTACATATGAACAAGAATAGAGTAAATATGAAGTGAAAGGGTGAGATTTGGGATGCTAGATGCAACAGCTTGGTTTGGGGTGGGTGGAATGGGACAAAAGAATCAATTCACAATAAGAAGAGTAGCAGAATATGGAAAGTGGTAAGCATAGAACGTTAACAAGAACAATTAAAACAAGATCAAGGCAGGGAAGGGAAAGGTTACAATTTATAATGGGTGGTGGAAAATACAGAGGCTTGGGATGAGGAGGATACCTGGTGGGAAGATACAATGGTGGCAAGGGCTAGTGTGGGAAGGTCATGATAAGGACAAGATGTACAAAGTTCCATCAAGAACTTTTCATACTTTAGATAACAAAATTGATCTGTTTTAGTACTGAGATGATCACACAATCACAAGGAAGGTTCCCTTTTTATTGGTTATTCTTGGAGTCAGATTTAATGAGGCCCTTCTTCTAGCATCCCTGCTATTGACTACAAAGTGTGAGTTAAGTAAATGTTTTATATTAGACAACAACCACCTGTAGAAAGTTACTCACTCTTTATTGCTTTAAGAAAAAGAAGAAAAGTATAAATTGTTTTCAAATGATACCTTTGTAAACATTTTCATATGCACCAGAATGAAATACACATACAAAAACAACAAAGATGAAGCATTTATGTATAATCTACATGCACCGGCCATTCTTGAGTCAGCCATTCTTCAGTCAGCCATTCTTGAGTCAGCCGTATGCTTTTCTGAGCAAATAATTACTATGCTCATTTGAAAAGTGTATTTTTACATAAGAAACTTGAAATGTGTCAATCATGGGGATTCATATATTGTCTCCTACATCATGAAGCCCATTTATTTTCAAAACATACAGCACATTGTTACACTCCATGCAAACCACCATTCTTGCAAATTTCTTAGGGAAGAAATAACACATTTTGGGCACAATAATAGTGATTCCATATATTTTGTGTTGTACTTAAACGGCAGATCTTGGTACCACTGAAAATTACTCCAAATGCAATGAAAATCATGCAAATACAAATGTCATCAAAAAGAAATAAACCATTTTGCAACAAGTTATGTTTTTTTGTGTGGAAAGTGTGATGCATGTACGTAAAACAGTACCTCTGAGCTTCCACCTTGAGGTATTTTATAAAAAAGTGAAAAGTGCACTTCCCTAGACTGATGACAAATTCATTCCAAACTGTGACCTAATTATCAGCTCATATATGTTTAATAAGCGACATGAAGATAACAAATTACCGCCCATGAAAAATTAGAGTAAAGAATTGCTAAATAATGAGGATTTCAAGAGGGTGTGAAAAATGATGATGCGCGCCGGTTCTAATTTATAAATCTTTCCCTCTGCAATTGCATGCAAGTGTCATACATTAAATGTGAAATTCCCATCCAATCTAATTGAAAATCAATACCTTGTCTCTCAACCGGGTTTTCAGCCATACCTTTCTGGTGTTATATAAATTTGTAGCTTGTAATTTTTGTCCTTTTCTCTTACAAACATCAGAAGACACATCCATATATGTTCATCTCACAGATATTCATATCATCAGCATTTTTGCTCATTGAGGCAGTGTGGGCTAAGCCCAGGGGAGGCGGCCCTGCAGTAGGCATGATTTGGTATACTCACAAAATATTGGCACTATAGCAATGGCAGAGAATGGATGTGACCATCATGGTCACTTCAGGGGAGGGGGAGAGAATCAGGGGTCAAGTCCTCAGATTCCCTGAAATTTTGGACATTTTAAAGTAAAGGTACACAATTACAATTTTTGATCACTCTTGGGTCACTAATTGTATGCCCAAAAATGTATATGTACTTCATCCCTTAATTTTGTATATGGGTTGCCGAATGTCAGGGACTGGGGAAAACCAAATTAATTTGCAATCGACAGGAGAGAATCAATGATTTATATATTTCCTGTTTCTAAGAAAACCACTCAAGATTTAGATGATTTACTGCAGCAAAGCTGTTTTCGGACTAGTAGAAATCAAGTCTGGTAAATGAATGCATTAAGATTACTATGAACAACAGTGATGTATAAAACACATGCTTTACACAAAATTTAACTATATTTCAAACTTAAAACAACTTAAAAATTCTTCATTGGAAAGGAAAATTCTTCAGCACCGAAGTTAATCTAAAATGCAACTCATGTTGTCTTTGCATTTTTTTTTTTTTCTTTTCTAAAACTAAAAATCCAGTTGGTTTGATTTCACTTCAAGCAATTCATGTTGAACAGCCAATGACAGCACCTCAATATAGAAAGTTTCTCTTAAGCCTTAACTGGCCCCATACGGAGCTACACTTCACACTTTATTGTCTCCAAAAACGACCGATTCTGAATTTAAAATCAGTGACAAATATGTGAAGCTGCACTGTAGACAGAAAGTGCTAAAACTGATTACAACACTGTGATTATAATGTCTACATATTGAATCTTTAAGTTCCTTGGAGATTGTTTTTCATGTTTACTTTATTGTCACTTTCTGTTGGAATTAACACCTCCAGCACTGAAGAACTTTTCCACTCCTACTTAAAATGTAAATAAACATCAAAACCAATACCAGTGGGTAAAACCTAATTCATAACACACAGAAGGAAACTGAATTACTTAATATCTAACCTTCATTGAAGTGAACATGTTTTGATGAACAAGTCTTTTCATGTAAAGCTTTTAATGCTTACGTTCTATTCTGTGAGCCAAGTTTTATTTATCTAAATGATCCTATTTCTTTATCTGGAATAATCTAATATGGACAATCAACTAAAGAGATGGGGCAGAACAAATTTCATTTGATGGAGGCCACCAATTATATTAATATCCCTTCAATAGGTTCAGGATTAGCCTATAATAAATACACCTATGCAGCTCTTACTTGCAGCTGAATGTTGGGACTATCAGATAGGGAAAACCTAATATGCATTTGTGATGAATTATTTCATCAAAATTTTATATGAAGGTGGGTACTAAAAATTATATTTCCAATAGCAAATCTTTGAAACATACTTTTGTTAATGAGACAATTAACTTCCGGAGATTGTTTAAATTATCTTTGGCAGGGGAGGATCTTAAGGAAAATCACAAGAAGGGGTGCTGGTATTTATTAAAGTAATAAAAATGTCAGAAATTTTTCGGAGGGGAAGGTGTTGTTCCAACAATCCAACCCCCAGAACCAGGGCAGAGCCAGGTTAGATATTAGGTGGACAAAGCCAAAAGAGTGTTTTATGAGCAGTTTTGTCATGAGTAATGGAACATATTGGGACAAGGGTGCAGTCTTATAAGCGGGCAGCAGGGGAAACGGATTTCACCTTCCCTATTGCATGTTTTCTTTCGATTGGAAAAATTGGGAAACTATTAACAAAAAATTGAAGGAAAATTTGGCAAAATCATTGGATATTTTAGTAAATTTGGTATCATTTTATGATAATTGATAAAAATATACCAAATATCTAAGAAAAATTGCCCCAAAATTAAGAAATTTGAAGGAAATTTTCCAAATATGAAAGAAATTTTCAAAACATTAAAAGAAATATCCCAAACATTAGAAGGAAATTTCCCAAAAATTTATGAAAAACAAAAACTACCCCAAAATGAAGGAAATGTTCCGAAAATTACACAAGAATAAAAGAAAATTCTCAAATATTGAAATTTATTTCCCAAACATTGAATGAATTTTCCCGAAAATAAAAGAAAAAAATTGCCCCAAAATGAAGGAAATTTTCCAAACAATTGAAAGGATATGACAAATATTAAAGAAAATTTCCCGAAAATTACAGAAATTTTACCAAAAATTGAAGAAAAACTGCCCCAAAATGAAGGAAATTTTTTGGAAATTACACGAGAATGAAAGAATTTCTTCAAATATTGAAAGGAATTTCCCAAACATTGAATGAAATTTCCCAAACATTGAATAAAATTTCTCGAAAATTGAAGTACTGTATTCAAAATAAAAGAAAAAAATTGACCCAAAATGAAATTTTTGTTGTTGAAAATTGCACGAGAATTTAGGAAATTTCTTGAAAATTGAAGAAAATTTGCCAAAGATCGAAAAACTGCCCCAAGATGAAGAAATTACACAAGAATAAAATAAGTTTCTGAAATATTGAAAGTGATTTCCTAAACATTGAATGAAATTTCCCCAAAATTTAAGCATTTAACCGAAAATCGAAGAAACATTACCCCAAAATGAAGAAAATTTTCCGAAAATTGCGTGAGAATTGAAAATTGAAGAAAAATTTACCCAAAATAAAGGAAATTTTCCAAAAAATTCATGAGAGATAAGGAAATTTCCCAAAGATTAAAAGAGCTTTCTATGAAATTTCCCAACAATTGAAGGAAATTTACAAAGAGGGGGTTGTGGTTATTATTGGAGTAGTTAAAAATGTTGGTATTTTTTTGGAGGGAGGTTCCCACTCCCAGAACCCCCCTCTAGATCCACCTGTTTGGTAATGTAGAACACCAAGACATGGACAATCTTGATCAATATATAGAAGTTGATGCTTCTCTTGCAAACACTTTCCTTCACAATTTGTTTAAGTTTATGCTGTGAGCTAACATTCCCAATTGCATAACAATCATTTCATTTGAGGTGTACATTATTTCCTATAATACTCACACATACCTTTCCAATAACCTGCTTAGAAATGGCAGTCTTTTTTGTATCGGTTGTGGTTTAAATCCATTTTTGAATGTTGTATAGTTTGTAGCAGCTGAGGGAAAAAACTTGTGGTAGATACCATACCACTATAATAATTCATATAATTTTGCAAATAACAAGTTGTAAACAAATTTTTAGGAATACAATTTAAAGCAAGTTCTTTAATCTATCCGATTCATCATTATTTTAAAACTCAAATTCCTACATTTTTATATATCACAATATGTAATTCTACTTCTCATAATTAAGATGATACACCTTATTTTTTTGGTTTCTTGCATTTTGAATCCTTATATAAAATCTATTTTATGCCTTAGAAAGATTTCTCTCAAAAACTAAGAAAATACCATTTTAGAACACAAAAATTGTATCTTAATTAAGATTAAAATTTGAATAATATAATGAGTCTTAAACAACACAATATAAAGCTCAATCAATGATTAGGGAAATTTCTGCTCTATGAGAAATCCACATATGTTGTGGATCAATCTGCCTAATGTTTTCTTTCAAGGTCTAATACCTTCCAATTCTGAGCTGGTATCAAGTGTAGTTTAAAATCAGTGTGCATCAACGATTACCAAGAAGATCCACCCGGGAATAAATCTCCTGAAACCTCATTACACATGTACTTTCTAAACTAACTAGAGAAGCATTTTTGTCATTCTTAGCACAAATAAGAATTCCTAATGGCACAACTACCCTCGGTGAAACTCTACCCTTCCTTTACAGACAAAAACATTGTTGTTCAACTTGTTAAATCTTCTTCACATTACTGTGATCTCCACTTTTTTAGAACCTTCAGGTTCCTCTTAATGAGAAATTACTGTCAATAAATACACTGATGACAATATCACCACGGCAGCCTGCGGATGTACAACAAGGAGTAAAAAAAAAATTCTTCTCCAAAGTGACAGATGTGCCCAAGTATGCAATTACCAGTCAGTAAAATTTGATAACTTTAGCTATTTTGTCTCAAACATTTCAAAGTCCAATCTTGATGCTTCTCTGATTATTGCTGGAATGAATTTTCTTGCTGCCACCCTGCAATTTTCAATTTTAGCATTATACAAACTGCTGATACAATTTGATTCAAAATTGTAGATAATGAATTTGACCTCACCTTGGAATGCCTGTAGGCATACTAGTTATTTTGAGTATATAGAACGCTGATAAAAGGCTTAATCAGTCATTTTCAAATTGATGAAAAAATATTTGAACTTTTATAGTTTCTTCTTTGAATTTATTCATAATTTTATGAAATGATTTTCATGCAAAACTACTGCACTGGATCTTATGCTTATTAAAATGTCCTAAGGCCTAATTCACCAATCTCCACAACACTAATAGAGTTTGATGAGACCAACAATAGCATCTGCAAGTAGGTCAATAAAAGGATGACCGTACTAACATTAATATGAAATAGCGAAAGGTTGATGGCATGACCAGGTTTGTTTCAATGCTTCATGCAGATAAAGGTTGAGCTATAAAGCAAGTACACAACCTTTCCAACACCAAATGCATAAACTAATAAAACCAACATTAAAAATAACCGCATACATTTGTATTGAAATGTTGATTATGGTTTATATTTTTGCATCTTAAAATGAGATGACCACTTTGAAATTTCCCCTTACAAAGCATGAATTTCTACCATGCACTTATAATGAAAAATGAGAAAAGAAGTGGAAATTTCCCCTTACAAGGCATGAAATTCTACCATGCACTAATTGTGAAAAATGAAAAAGTGGATTGTTCAGAGCATTAGATTATTGAGATGAGGCTTTTCAAAAGTACAATTTCCTTAGTTTATTTCTCTTTGATGAATTGAGTATACTTGTTAATCATTCATGCATCTAGAGTAGATAGATGAAGTATTCCACAATACACTGATGACTTAGTTCAAGGCACTGTATAAAGGGACTAAACTATATGAGATTCCAAAATAAGCGCACTGGTTGGAAGGGGTTATATGAAGGAACAGATAATAATGATTGACATGGGTCAGGGGTTGTATGAACAAACAGATCATAATGGTAGGCAGGGGTTGTATAAGCACAAGCAACTGATTAGACACAAAACATTCAATCTTGACAGTAACTTACTCTGGTAATATTTAAAGGAATCCTCCTCATCTTTCTCAAAGGAATGATCAGGTTCTCTGACTGAGTTGAGACCATAATCGGTGATTTTGAGCACAAACCTGCTATCCACGACACAGTTGGAGGACTTGAGGTTTCCATGGGAATGGATCACACTTGAATGAAGGTAGTGCATTCCTGTAAGTCAAAAGAGTATCATAACTTTACTCCAAATTGCAAAGACTTGTCAACTTTATACAGACCTCTATTATTAATATGACTATACTATTATCCCTTTAAATAGCTGTTGCATAAAACTGACCCTCGGCCAAAAACAAATTGGCCTCAAATTAATTGTATAAATGTAATCTTTTTCATGCATATTTCTAGGAAAGCAATTCTTATTTGAGTGGATGAGCTTCATCAATCAATCTTTTCTAGGTTAATGTATCCTGTAAGAGGTTCTGACTAGTGAATACATTTCTATATAGGGCATTAAAGTATCCTGTAAGAGGGTCTGACCAGTGACTAAATCTCTATATAGGGCATTAATGTATCCTGTAAGAGGTTCTGACTTAGTGCATAAATCTCTATATATGACATTAATGTATCCTGTAAGAGGTTCTGACTAGTGAATAAATCTCTATATAGGGCGTTAATGTATCCTGTAAGAGGTTTTAACTAGTGAATAAATCTCTATATAGGGCGTTAATGTATCCTGTAAAAGTTTTAAGTAGTGAATAAATCTCTATATACGGCATTATAGTATGCTGTAAGAGGTTCTGACTTAGTGAATAAATCTCTATATATGACATTAATGTATCCTGTAAGAGGGTCTGACTAGTGAATAAATCTCTATATAGGGTATTATAGTATCCTGTAAGAGGGTCTGACTAGTGAATAAATCTCTATATAGGGCGTTAATGTATCCTGTAAGAGGTTCTAACTAGTGAATAAATCTCTATATAGGGCGTTAATGTATCCTGTAAGAGGGTCTGACTAGTGAATAAATCTCTATATAGGGCATTAATGTATCCTGTAAGAGGTTCTAACTAGTGAATAAATCTCTATATAGGGCGTTAATGTATCCTGTAAGAGGGTCTGACTAGTGAATAAATCTCTATATAGGGCATTAATGTATCCTGTAAGAGGGTCTGACTAGTGAATAAATCTCTATATAGGGCATTAATGTATCCTGTAAGAGGTTCTAACTAGTGAATAAATCTCTATATATGACATTAATGTATCCTGTAAGGGGTTATGACTAGTGAATAAATCTCTATATAGGGCATTAATGTATCCTGTAAGAGGGTCTGACTAGTGAATAAATCTCTATATAGGGCATTAATGTATCCTGTAAGAGGGTCTGACTAGTGAATAAATCTCTATATAGGGCATTAATGTATCCTGTAAGAGGTTCTGACTAGTGAATAAATCTCTATATAGGGCGTTAATGTATCCTGTAAGAGTTTTAAGTAGTGAATAAATCTCTATATACAGCATTATAGTATCCTGTAAGAGGTTCTGACTTAGTGAATAAATCTCTATATGTGACATTAATGTATCCTCTAAAAGGTTCTAACTAGTGAATAAATCTCTATATATGACATTAATGTATCCTGTAAGGGGTTATGACTAGTGAATAAATCTCTATATATGACATAAATGTATCCTGTAAGAGGGTCTGACTAGTGAATAAATCTCTATATAGGGCATTAATGTATCCTGTAAGAGGGTCTGACTAGTGAATAAATCTTATATAGTGCAACAATCTTGAAAATCCTAATAACAATTTCAGAGCTTGCTCCATAGTAATGTATACCATCTACTATGGAACGCCAAAAGGACCACCCAATATGTTCACAAAAAATATGTTGGAATACTAATATGCTCGCAAAATCTCTGTTCGGAAATCATTATATTTGTAAATTATACGTTCAGGAATCAAATATGCTCAGTTTGCAATATTTTCGCGAAAAAGGTATGTTCGCAATTTGAAAGTTCGCAAAACATTTGCTCGCAATCACTACCTTCGCTACAGTTATGCTCACACTTTGCAATCATATTTCGTGAACCTTTTGGCGTATACTTGGGTAACAAACGTATTTTGTGAACCTTTTGGTGTAAGCTCGGTTAAGAAACGTTCGTTGCAAGGTATTTCGCAAAGTGAGTTCGCAAACAGTGGTGAATGCATATGTGTGAGTCATTTGTTCTGAAGGTGTGGCCTTCCGGAGTGGCTCTTCTTTCCAAGGACATGTTACCTTTTTATAGCTCAGCTTGTTCAACTTAGGGGTATTTTTTTAGCTGATCACTGGTAACAGCTAGGGTACGTAATGCAACAGGAATGTTGGTGTTGCTACGAAAATAAAGCAGACAGTGCAAATAAGAATAAGTTCATTTTCATGTAGGCCCCTATGTGAAAAGATGAAAAATGTATCATGGAGACAGGAATGGTGACCACAAAGCAAGGTATAATTGAAGCCTCCTAATATATAGCAGAGTCGATCTGGGATGCTTTCCTGATTTTTGGTGTCACCAAATAGCTGGAGATGGCCCAGGGAGCCTATTGTAGAGGGTAGGGAGAGGCCCTCTTAGCAATGGTCAGTCCAACACTGGCATATACACGTATTTTCAGGGCCTGACCAAATTGTGCTATGAAAGTAGTGCCGAAAACAGTAATGTAAAACTAGAATATTTTGGTGGGGCGCGGACGACAGGTTAGTATTATTAAATCTGTATATAGGCAACAGGCAGGGGCATAACTTAAGGGGATAGGGTGTGTTACATCCCCTGGAAAAAAATGTTTGTAGAGCAATTCTGATTTTGACTATTTCATCGGGCAAAACAATGTCCCAATTCTGAGAAAAAAATTGTAAAACAAAATACTTTTGAAAATGTTCTGAAAAATACCATAGTTTTGTTGTTATCGTCATGGGTGTATGAGTAAAATCCTGAGCCCAATGATCTTGGGCCATTTTAAATAATCAAAAACTAGAAATCTTCAGAGCTTCCAAGGCATGCAGGGGCCCTTGTTTTCGCATTGCCGCTTTGGTACTTGAGTACTTTGCCCCAAGCAAAAATGTCTAGCGATGTCACTGTTTTATATTACATGATTGTAGAAACATTCCGTTTATAGATAAGTCAGGCAAGTGCAAATTTTCTGAAGTAAAGTTTGTGGTACACCAGCACCTCTCCGCCTCCCCCCCCCTCCCCGCTCAAAGTCTGGTTATTCCCCCCTGGCACCAAGGATTAGTATTTAGGCACCCTAACAAGAAAATCAAGGAAAATTGGTCCAACGTTGACTGATGACTCCTTTGCCTCCCCCTCACTTTAAGCCTCTTGTCCAGTGGCATAGCAAGGGGAATCTGGGCCCAGAGCAGCCATTCAAATGGGCCTTTACTTGGTTTCAGCCTCCGACTCCAGTTAGTAGACTGTGAGAGGGGGAGGGAGGATGTATGATGAACTGACAAACTAAAATTAATATATATCCCATTTGAAAAAAGGTGCCTTTTAGACCGAAAATCCTACAAAATTGTTCCGATTTTCAAAAAACTTTGACTGAGGCTTCATGGGGAGGGGGGGGGGGAGGGGGTGTAAATGTCCCTGCAAGTCCCTTTGTTATACCACTTCACTAGAACCACAACGTAGCATACATGTTTTTCGGGAGAGGTGTAACACCAATCAGTGGTGGCGGAACCTGGAGTTTTGGGCTCAACCCCTCAACAAAAAAGTGTGTGTAGGGGAGGGGGAAGGGGGGGGGGGGTTGTTTAGCTCAAAACAAATTTGCTGGTTGAAGTAAGTTGACTGTGTTTTCAGACATGATTGTAACCCTAAGGAATGCCAATATCACAGAGCTTCCAGGGGGAATTCCCTTGACCCACACTATGGTTTTGCCCTTCGACCCACAAGCACCTCCATGATTCTACCCCTCCCCCTCCCCATATTTCAAGCACTCTGCTGCTATTGTTAAACAATTAGTTCAGGAGTCAAACAAGTCCATGTTATATGACAGAAAAGATTCAATAGAAACAAAAATAGCAAAGAAAGAGTTCAAAAATCTTCGTTAAAGAGATATTTATGTTTAAAATTTTGTATCTTTTGTGTAGATACAACTGAAATTCAGACTTGATTTATTAAATCAGACTGTATTTTTAATACCTATTTTATATCTCATTTTATTTCTAACATCAGTAAATAGAGGCTAATTGGTCCAGGTACCTCATTACATTAAACGGTCAATAACTCCAAGATTATACTGGAGAAACCTAAAACACGACCCCAGGATTTCATGTATTATTGAGACATGAATATGCATATGACATTGTTTCTGAGCACATTTCGTGACGAACTATCTTTTGCGAAAATACAAATTGCGAACATATATCTCAAGTGAAGGTATATAACACGAATGTATTTTAAGTGAGCATACAAATTGCGAACATATCTTTTGCAAACATTTAAGATTGCGAACATATATTTACTGAACTTATATGTTTCTGAACATGTAGGTTTTGAACATTTATGATTGTAAAAATATATTTTCCGAGCATATTAGTTTTCTGAACATATATTCTGCGACCATATTGTTTCTGAAAGTTAGTTTTGCGAGCATATTAGTATTCCGAACTTATATTCTGCGACCACTTTGTTTCCAAACATATGTTTTGCGAACATATTTGGTGGTCCTTTTGGCATTCCATAATCTACAGCTAGATCAATTCATTGTTCTAAACTACTTTGTGAAGTCAGGAACACATTTCAGACCATTCTCATCCTGAATTTTCAGCCTACTTTTAATTCTACTCTTTCCATCATAACATTCCATGGTCAATTGCACCCTCTCCTCACAGTGACATATGTATGTATTTCAAAGACCATTATTTAGTACATAAACTTGAAAACAATTTAATTCTTTAACCACCAACATAAGAATTCAATATTGGTATACTTGCCAACCGCTTGACTGATTATCCAAACATTTAATTAAATCATTTCTATATTACCTGGCATTTTCTTACCAAAATAAATATTTTAGTGGTAATAATATATCTATTAAGTCACTGCAATAATTCTTTTTTTTTCTTTCTCTCCTTCTATGAAGAACTTACTTATGGATATAATTCTACTACAATTACACAAATGGTTCTAAACTACAATTATATACAAAATGTAGTATTGACAACAGTATTGGTTTGTTTTTAACGGCCGTAAATCATTTATGGCTCAGGTATTTAAATAATATTTAAATAATATTCATTAAAGAAGAAACACAGATTTCATCTTCTGAAGTAAATAATAAGTACTGTACTGTAGAAATTGAATATTTGTTTAATATGGAAACAAGATTATAATTCTTCACGGATGTGATTTTGATTTTGGAACTATTTTGGAATTATTATCTCACAAGATTGAATCCATTTCTTCCCTTTGCAAAATGTGTCAACCTTTGCCTGTCCCACACAGCTAATTACACATGTCAATGTACATTGTTGTATCACATGTGACCATGGGATCACTTAAAGGGATATGGGATCACTCAAGAGGGATATGTCCCTTAAAAATGTTTTAAATCCAGTCTTTTTCTATTAATTTTTGAGAAATATGCATTAGGTTATTAAAAGTTTTTATACAATTTCTATGGAGTATTTGCAATGTCATGACCTCATGCATTTAATCCCTGTAATATGCATGGATTTGAGTATTTGGTTTTGTCTATTTTTACAACAGGTGAATTTCTTAACAAAGCGAAACAATCCCTGCCATACAAATCTTGTAGAAAGAAAGTTTCGCATTCCTTATATACTTGTCAAACTTGTAGCAGTATCTCAAGGTCATATAATACCCTGTTAATTTTGATTAACTGATCATGGGAGTTTTGCAAAATAAAAAAACAAGAATAATGATTAATGACAAAGAGCTATTGAAAAGCATTAACATCAAAAGCATGCACAGTCATTGAACTTCAAATTTATTTATTTGAATGAAATTTCAAATGCTTGTGATTAATTTCATAAGTGGTTGAAAACCTGAGCACTGGCAACATCATGCTGTGCACTGGCAAAATCGTGCTTCAAACAAATTGAAATTTCTGTAAACATTTCTGAGTTGATAATAAAGATTTTATTACAGGTTGTTGTGATAAAGTGTGGCTTTTATTAAGATTTTTCTATTCGCTCTTATTATATCTCTAATAATTAGTGATATCACAAACTGCACAATTTATTATGGTCACTTTCATTTATTACACTGGTTATGGCAAAGTGTGAAGTAATCATTGGAAAAAGTGTTCTATATTCTTATTTGTTTGTAAGTTTATGTTTGATTTGAACTGTAGATCGAAAGGTTTTGATTGCCACACAGAAAAAAGTAATCAGCAATGAATGTCACAAAACTGATTATGTTTCAAGGAGATATTGTTCGTGGGCCAAATTCATAAAATGCTGAGGCTGAAAGAGATTGCTTTAAGCAGAGAATGTGGGTGCTTTGATCTGGATGCAAACCTCAGCCTGAAGAGAACACTGCTGGGAATGCAACTAATGAATCAGAAGTCACACTGGGTGTACCTACAGTTTGGCTGGATTGACAGCTCTTTTACAGTGCGAGTCATAATGCATGAGTTTAAGCAAGGATCGAAGGGTGTTAGAAACTGAGGCTGCAATTAAATGTGCTACAATTGGTGACCTAATATTGCTTCATGTTTTTACCTTTCCTCTCTTGGATAGTTATCATTAATGTATTCGGGTTATATCAATGATAGTAAACTATGTCTCAATCATTCTTATATTGCAGGTATGTGAGACTTCTGCATTCACATAGTTGATATCTTAACATATGCAATAATAAGACAGGCACCACCGAGAGGGCTGCATTCAATAAATGTATTGTATACTTATAAATATATGGGGTTTTTACACTTCATAAAATTGGAATTTTGTTTCTTTTAAAAGTATCCTGAAAATACTACACTATCATCCAATCCTTGAATCATTTCTCTAAGTTTGAGTGGATGTTAAATAGACAAACCTAATATATTTGTTATCTGTTGTGCATTTATCCGTCCACTGACAGTAATAGTTTACTATAAAGTCACTTTCTACTCAAACAGATTGTAAAGGGAAAAGAAATGTGCTCACCTTAACCATGTCATACATGAGGGAGTACTTAAACATGTCATCCAAATCAATGGAGTCATTTTCCAAGATATCCTGCAAGATAAAAAGAGAGTAAAAGAAATTTAAATGCAATGGTAAAACAATACTAAACTAGAATCATAGCATTCTGCGAAGCGCATACCTTCACCCCTGTTCATTCCCCATCCAGAATACAATCTACCTCAGAAATCCTAGGTCCACCAAATTATAAACCCAACAATACCTAAACTCTGACTGTTGGTCTGCATTGCCATTATTTGCATTCTAAACACTTTTTTCGGTTTTATTCAGGCTAAGCATTCATTGTTTGAGCTATATTCAGTCAAGATTCACATTCCAAGCACGAAGCCAACTGTTTTGATTCTCTTTGATACCAGAAAATTGATTGCTTTGAATTCTTTTCAGCACATGAATTCATTGTTTAGGACATATTATTGGAATCTAATAAAAATAGTTTCAACTATATAACTCTTCACAGATCTCATCCTAAAACATCCCCACCCCTCACTTTTTGCCCTTCCCCTGTACCAAGGAGTCCTAATATTGAACCACTTCGTTCGAAAGCAGTAAGAAAACCACACACCAATTGTGATCAGAATCCAATCAACAGTTCTTCTGATATCTTGACAAACAAAAAACAAATTTACAGAGGCAAAAACATAACCAAAACCATGAGAATTCCACCAAGAACAGACAGACAGACAGTTAGACAGACAGACAGACAGACAGACAGACAGACAGACAGTTAGATAGATATAGGTATGTGCACTGTTGTTTCACAATTTTTGGTTGGGATTTGCTCATTAGTTTTTGCATATATACTTCTCTAAATAAATGACAACCAATTCTCACACAAGGCCCAAAACACCTATTGCTATATCTTGAGAATCCACACCCCGGGGGCATATTGAACAATTGCTGAGTCAACATCCTCTCCCATCTGTTTGATGCTCCTTAAGAGCACCTTCACAGCATCATCTCACTGAGGTTACCTAAGATTTGCATCACCTTGTGGGCCAAGATCTCATAAAGAATATGAAAATAGGTCTTAATAACATACTTTTAATGCTGGTTAACACCAGAACATAAGGCAAGGCTAGCTCTTATTGATCTTAGCAGGTTTTTATGGGTATACATCTGCAGTTCCAAAGAGAAATACATTTGTATAATTGCATACAACCACCTTGAAGTACTATTGACCTTAAAACTCTTGAATTCTAAGCATATCTCATTTCTTTACTAAATGAAAAGTGTGGTATATGCCGTATTCCTCTCATTGCTTGCATGCTACCTTGACAATGTTATGTAATTTACTGGAAATATATTATCAGTCTCTCTCTCGTGTTGTGAGCCTGAGCAAGTTACAGACGGTGTCTCAGTAGTTTATATCTTTATGGTGTAGGACGCCTCATATATGACACAAAAAGCATACATACAATGCATGTGTATATCACTGTGCAGTCTATCCTCAAAATAAAGAATAGGTAACACAGTGAGTTGACATGCTCATAGCAGTAGGAACCAGGGGGAGGGAGAGGAGGGATACCCCTACTTTTTGAAAACTTTCTGGGGGAGGGGCATGCCCACACTTTTTGAAAGCTTCCTACACCCCTGGGTATGTACTATAAAACATGTTACAGAAAAAGGCATAACTGAATGGCAAGAAAATAATTGGATGGCATCATGGCAAAGAATTTCTCATTAAGATAAGAAAGAAGCTACACAGGGTCATTTGTAATGAATACCTGCATACTTGCACAGCAGCATGTTGGGTAAAACAAGGTTAACCAGACATCCAAATGATGTAAATCCCCTCGCGGCTAATAACATGCATGCTTTCCGCCCTATATCACAACTGCCAATTCCACCCTCTGTTCTGCATGTCTAATCCTATATTGCTCCCTACAGGAAATCCATATACCATTCCACAACATGACCTGTATGCCATCACACCTGCAATCAAGATGACATCTCATCATATGCCTTGCCACCCTGTCCCATATACCATGCCACCCCTCCCTGATCCATATACCATGCCACCTTGTCCCACATCACATCTCCCCCTGTACCGTCCTACCCTGTCCCACATGCCATCCGTCCATGTACCACATGCTATCTATCTCACCCTGTCCTACAGGCCATTCCATCCTATCCTACATGCTATCCCACCATGTCCCATCCCACCTGAAATCCAGACGACATGCCATCCTATCTGACATGGCATTACACTCCGTCCCGATGCCATCCCAGCCTGTCATAAATGCCATGACACTATCTCGTTTCACATGCCAGCCATGCCACCCTGTCATGCTAACCCACCCTGTTCTATATGCCATGACATCCTGTCCCACATTTCATCCCATCCTGTCCCCCACACCATCCCACATTCATCATAATTCCTACATCTACCAATCATTCTACCATCCAACATTCTTTCCTGTAACTCCCATCCCCTCACTTCTAATAACTTAACATGCCCCATTCACCTACCATCCCCCTTCACCTGCCATCCTCCGTTCATCTACCATCCTCCATTCACCTACCATCATCTATTCCTCAACATGCCCTATTCACCTACCACCCTCCATTCACCTAACATCTCCCATTCACCTAACATCCCCATTCACCTACTACCGCAACCAACCTTTTGCCATCCACGCATCTACCAAATACACTCTAAACCAACTCATCATTCCAACCTTCACTATAACCTCCACTCAACTCCATTGCAGATTAACTTGGAG
The DNA here is from genome assembly GCA_020152595.1 of Chiridota heheva. NCBI lineage: Eukaryota > Metazoa > Echinodermata > Holothuroidea > Apodida > Chiridotidae > Chiridota > Chiridota heheva. The sequence goes on from JAIGNY010002621.1 coordinate 2,007,975, forward strand.
TTAATTAATATAATAACATAAGTCTATTATAGTTAATATAGAACATAAGTTTATTATGTTTCCACTCTATTCTAGCAAAACCTAATTGTTTTTTCCCCTATTCATTCCTAAGACACTTCATTATGAATTCCATTCAGTCATCCGCTCTATCATTCAACTTGTTTTTTTCTCTCAGAATAAACCTTTTAATTGCTGCTATTCAAGTTTGGAATGCATTTGTTACATTCCTACAGCAGTAATAGCTGAACAATGCATGAGGCTAGATGGACAAGTGGACAGACCGATGCACAAATGAACAACAAAGATGCTATATCCGCTCTTCATCAACTTCGTTGGCGAGGGAATGATTAAAACACCCTAGGCTCTATGTACATACTGGGCTAATAATCGTTTCCTAAAAACATTGTCACCCACTTTTTCCAGCTAGCATATTCTTTAAAAGGTGCAAGAAAAGCCAAGAAACCATTGCAATTTCAACCAATGAAAGGGGAAGGTTGCTTTTTTCTGACCATCCATCAGGGTGCCCCAGAACAAGCCACCATTAAATGACCGTAACCTGGAGAAATCTGAGAATTTACTGTTTGTGGCTAAATTACTTTTTAGTAGAAAAGCCTTTCATTTTATGTGATCCAGTGAAAAAGAGGAATGACTGGAAACAAGAACTGCTATTCTTGAGATGTGCATTTAGTGTGTCATCAACTTTCCTGATTTTTCTTATCTAGAAACCCATTCAAGGAAACTTTTCTCTGCTTTTTCAATCAATATTAACTGGTAAATATACTTTCAATTTCTTTCAAGTGTGCTAAGCAAGCATCAACAAACCGTAATTAATACATGCAATGAATTGAAATTCTAACCAAATGAGATGTAGTTTTATCACTGCTGCATGAAAATTACCTAAGCACCTGAGAAATATTTGAGCATGAATTTGTTTTAGATAGGGTTTCAATTTCTGAGATAAACAGTCTTTCACTTTAACAGCAAGATTTAGAATGATAATTGGGCACCAAATACACAGTTGGCTTGAGTGACTTTGATATTACAGGGTGCAGGGGTGTAGTGGGGAGCACAATCTCTTAGGGGGCACTTTTCAAGTCTTATGTCAAGCTGTAGATAAAATAAGTGAGCCTAAAACAACAACGTAAAGCAAAAGGGGCACTTCATTTATAGAAAGGGGTACTTTTTCAATGGGGACACATTCCACCTGTACATGGGACTGACAAAATTCATCAGTTTCTACTATTGGGACTGTAATTGAGGGTCACTTTTCATTTTCAAAAGGGGCACTTTTGTCCTTTTTGGAAGTGAGGGGGCATGTGTCCCCTGGTTTCTACACCTATGACAGGGTGTTATGCAGGTCTACATGCATGGTCTGCAGTTGATAGTCTGTAACTGAAAGGGCCAAACTCAACCTCAATAAGTAGGTTCTACCTAAGATACCATTTACAGCTCGAGAGAACAACAAAACTATTACTGCCAATAAAGGTGAATCCCATATTAGTACCTGTGATTCAATCTCAAGGCAACCGACTTGTGCAACCTTATTTTGAGTGCCCATGCAATCATAATGCTACAAAATTTAAGTGAAAAAGAAATTGGCTGTCAAATGCTAATTTAGAATGCCAGGATTATTGCTTCCTTTTCAAAGCGTTCGTTTGAGATATATATATATAATGTCATTATAACTGTTATAAGTGATGAAAATATTGGTCTATAAATGTAATTTTGGAATGCAGGTGTTATTGTTACCCGAGAGAGGCAATGGCATATGACTGTCAACTTAAAATGCCATTGCTATGCTACTACTCTTAATAGATGAGGAATAGCTATAGTGGATATCATTCCTTTCTTAAATTGAACAAAATGGTACCTTTGCCTAAAAAGGGAACTATTGCTTCCTAACCTCCTGACTCATTTCAAACAAGCATGCAGGGTCTTACCAAATGTTAGTGACATAAATTTTCATTCATTGTACTAACACCCTTGTGGTGATTACTGACTACTTATGACCAGACATAATTCATGAGTTCACACATCCCCATCCCTTTTTATTAAATTTGAATGACTACAGCTGCAAATAGCTCTGCTGGAGAAAATACTTGATCATTAAACATGATTACCAAAGAATTTACTGTGCGACTCGCGCCACTCAACAGATTGTGAAGACAATGCTTATATCCAACTGGGCACCAACTGGGAAGCGTACTCAACTTGCACAGACGAGCCAAACATGAAGCCAATTTAACAACTGCTGTAATTATATCTGCACTGCGAAGCTGTGATGTGACTGAAGACTGTGAGACTTTATCAAATATCTAACCTGAGAACTCCTTGATAAGATCTGACACATCCACATGTGCAAAATTTGTTGATTGCCAGATATCAAAATTATTAACAAAAGGGATTGTAAAAAATGGAAAAAGTTTATCAAATAGAATATTGATATTTCAGCAATAAACAACAACGTATGGACAAATCACCAGCTTTTATTGGTTCTTTGAAACTATAACTTCAACTGTACATGAACAGGTTATGTTTTCACTCAAATATAGGTGGAGTCTGATTTGAAATCTTAACATTATTTACCTCCTGATTAAAAATTCTTAAATTGAACAGATAATATTTCTTAAGTTATGAGCTCCAGATACAACTGAGAGGAGGTACAATTGTAAAATAAATTTCTCTCTTTAAAAACAAACAAAAAACAAACCAGCAAATCACGTTCAGTAGATTATTATATTGTTTATTTGATCATATTAAATTAATCAACTCATAAAAACAATGAACACCGCCTTTCTATTTGCTTCTATCATTTATTCTATTGTTAAATTTACTGCACATTTCAAGGTAGCGAGTGCCATATCAATCATGACTTAATTCTCAGGTTAAGAGAGTTGAGTTTTAAAAAGAATATTTATTTTCTGTTTTTATACAAGAATATCTGATCTTCAAGTAATCAATATGAAAAAACAAAACAATGAAGGAATAATTCTCTGGGTCATATCATAATAAAAGATGACACTGTGATAGTCAACTCCTCCAAACATTATAGCATTTGCATCTGAAATTTCCATACGGTTCTGCTTTTGCTTCTGTAGTGGCATAATGACAATTAACCTCCTCCTTTCAGATGGAAATTATTTTTCATAAAAATGATAATAACTAAAATTCTACAAGCCTGCAAAATCATTCAACCTGTCATTCACTTTTTAATGATACACAAAAATAATTAATAATGATCATATTTAATATCAAGCTTTTACACCTCCCCATCATCATTGGCAAAGTAAAGGGCCCCAGTAGAGGTGATTCTTATGAAACTCTCTGTGTGACTTCCCAAGGTTCAGTTGGTACATTACTTACCAAAAGTCATACTTTTCCCACTTTGAACTCTCTTTTGCAAAAATTATAGAGTGAAAACAACAATCCTAACTTCAAAAGAAGAGTGTCTTGACACTTCTAAAAGTGAAAGGTCAGTTTTGACACAAAGAATTACAAGACAACATGATAAGATATGTGAAATAAAAGTTGCAATTACTGTGTGTTGTCTATTTGAAATTGAAGAAGATATGAAAGGAGTATTAAAGCCCTCTTGGCATGATGGGGAAAATGCTTTTGAAAGTGTTTGATAAGAGTTTATATTGTATAACAAATATACTGAAGAAGATTGAAAATAACAATAAAGCAAAGAGGCAAACATATCAAACAGGTAGCAATAATGCATTATAATCAATTTCAAGCTTAGATGTTGGTCTGAATAACTGACCTATATCAATCGTTGTTCAATACCTTAGGTACCTGTTTCTACATTTAAAACACATCACCCTTGCTAAGACATTTTGATGAGCTAGACTCCTTGGGGTTCCTGATAGTACCACCTAGAACGCTGGATTAACTAAAAGCACCTAAGGAGACCACCCCTCTTATTTGTGCAATTTTCAGATTCTTAATTTCAATATTAACCTATAATCTAACCAAATTGTCCTACATGTGTATTCTAGTTTTAGATGCAAAGTTCTGTAGTATCATTACTTTGATTGGATCATAAGGACTTTTCAACTTGGAACCATTTTCAATTCCATTCATCCGTGAAATGAGCAGTTTTGCTCACTTTCTTGCACTAACCCTGTGCTTCATAATCATCCATCTTTGATAATTTCAGATAAGATTTTTCTGCTTCCTCTTATCAAGCTTTAGTTATGTTTCCCTGGAGATCCATGGGACTGGCACCAATATGTCTTAAGATACATTACATTGCCCACACCACTTTTAAACACATTACTTTTAATACTAACAAACGACTCTTGTGGGTCATAACTTGTGATACATGGCTTCCCAGTAATAATTTCAACAGCCGCCCCCAGATAGAAAAGGACATTTACGACTATAACAATGTACAGTTGAGACAAATACAATTAATTATAACAACACAGTCTCTCCTATGCCAAAATGAAACGTTGATAGCCCTGGCGATTACCAATAAACTCACATATCGTACTCTGCAAATTCTTTTATATCAGGCAAGCAAAGAAAAGGTGGATACTTGGTCACAAACTAAAACGGAATGCAACTTACAATTTTTGAATCTGAAAATATAGTAGCTTTTGTGATAATTTGGAAACAATTGTTTACCAAGATGATGCATTCCTTGAATTAATAAACAAATTTGACAATACACAAATTGTTTCAATAATATACTTTGACTAAGTTTGTTTTTGATCAATTTTGCATATTTCCAAGTTTCAGTGAAATACACTCTTCAATTTTGTATTCTGGAATAAACAAATACAGCAAGGAAAAAGAACAATGTTCCTCGTCTACTACAATTGATTTCTTATTCAATTGTTTAATATCTTTCTAAAAAAAAAGTTTCATTTTGATAATAAATTTGATATAATTCCCTAATGTTACTTTTGCATTGAAATTATAGGAACTGAACCCGGTAAGTTCTGAAATATAGAATTACATGATTTGTTTGAAATGACCCACCAACAAAATGAAAGAGATTAATCCTTCTTTCTATGCAAAACATAAAGGCATGCGTAAACTGTAACAAAAATTGACTGCTTTCTTCAGTGGATAACCTCAAGTTCCAATTCTGTTTAATGTTTTGTAAATGACGATCAACTTTTACGATAGTCAAAGGCAGTTTTTGCAGTGGGATAACAATTTGGCCTTCTCAGTGTATGGGTCCTGTGAGGTTTATAAAATGTACTGCTAGCCTTTGTAGGACGACTATTACTTTTGCAAATAATTTACTACCATCTGATGATATTAAAGGAATTTTGATGTAATCAAATTTTAGAATCAGCTTATGCAGTAATGTGAGCCTACAGCTGCTCAATGTGCACTGGTCATAAATCTGCCTAATTATATTGTGCAATTAATCCCCTATCTTTTATTGAAATTTTAAATAATTTATTTGTAGCTCCACTATCCACCAAATAGTTCAAACAATTCACTTCAGGGTTATGGGTCACTTCTGAAAATTATGTGTGTCACTTGTATGTCAGGAAGATTTACAGTGGGCGATTGATTTGGAGAATCTCCCCATGGTTTTATTTTAAATATGTGTCTTCATGAAATATCAAAGATGTAAATCACACTCAGCAAATGAAATACTGATTTTTATTTCAGGAAGAACGGTTTAATTAACAGCTAGCATGCAAAAAGTGGCTGTATCAAATTCTTCACGTTTCTCCAAAAGTACACTGACCATGCCATTTTACAGCTCGAAGAAGTAAGAATGGAAAAATAAATTAATTCTTGAATGTTCAGTAATGGAATATCCCACATGGGACAAAAACAACATGAGCAACAATTTTTGCTTTTATAGTTATAGGTTGAGATACGCTGTCAAATTTTCTGAAATTTTGTCTATACCTAGGATCTAGGGATTGATGAAGACATCTCCACAGTGACTCTAATATCTCTTATGAAATTTAATGAGCATGTCTGACTACACTCAGTATTATTTAATTCAAGAGAACACAAAATATAGAATCTGAATATCTATAGTCAGTACAAACTTCTACATAGGAGCACATAAGGGCAGAATTCACCATTTGCTGCTCAGATTAAAACAGGTCACGTGGCTGTGTCTATAGCCTTAAATTCTTTAAGAAACCAATGAATTTACACATGGTGTAATTTGAAGTCGCTTTTTTCAAATTTGGATTTAAGAGGGGATATATGATAATTAGTGTAAAAAAAAAAGATAATAAAAGAAGGGTTAAGGAAGAGAAAAGAGAGAGAGAGAGTGCTGACTCATAACATCTATGAAAACAAGTCTTACAATACTACAGCCAACACATGACCAATAAGCAGCTTCCATTGCACACATGTGACAATATTTCCCAGTTTGAATTTTAAACACAAAAATTTGTTCAACCTTTTCATGTCAAACGACCAATAGGCTTGAATATACCAAAATATGCTTAAGAAACCAATCAGAAATGTCAAATCCTCAAATAGACGGTTATTGCGCTTCACTTTCTTCAGGTTCCCAGCTGATTGTAATGAATTGAACAAACAATATTAATTTAGCTTGCCTGCATTTGATAAGTTTGCAGTAATAGTTTGTCACCTTACTTTTTCACATTATTCTTTTGCAAATATTTCGTCAATGCAAGAGATGAAATAATCAAACTGGCACCACTCAACTAATACTACAAAAATAAAACTTTCTCTTTTTTTAAGTTAAACCTATTCTGAAGGTAAGAAAACTGAGCTTCCTGCTGTACTTTTGTTACCATGGTGATCTTCTTCAAAACAATTAGTGGATTTAACCTCACAAAGCAGATATCAAAACCATTCAGAAAGTGAATACCTCAGAACACTGCCAAACAGCATTGGCATTTGAGTCGAGTCAGTCTTTGGAAGCATGTCCAAGGGAACAGCATGAACTATGAAGTTACAGAATAAAAGAAAAACACAACAGCAGACAGGATCAAAAGTCCACAATCTACTGAAAATCATCTAAAAAGATCATAGAAACAAAATCTAAGATTAATATTAAGACAAAGAACCACTGAAACAAAAGGATTTATGAGTTCAGAAATCAATGCCCCAATCCTAATATATTCTATATTTCATCATTTTCCTTTCTTAGATTTCTTGATGTTGAGGTTATTTCTACTTCATAAATATATACTTCAACAGTTGTCTCACACTAAAATGAAGATAAAGGTCACAAAGCATAGCCAAAAAAATGAGCTTCACTTTAATCGCTTGAATGAGCTTACTGTATGTTCCCTAAACTTTAACTCACATCTGATAGGCATTATCTAAAACTCATCCAGAAACTTATCAGCAAATAAACCACAATTTAATTATCATCCTATCTAATTAGTTTTTATTCTGTCGCTTGAAATCCATCTACATCTAAATTTAAGGGAAAATTAACTATTAGAGAAACTAAAACAAGCATTTCTTTCCACAAGGTCCACAAATTTCCATCACTTCAAAACTAGCAGACTCAAGATTTTAACTCGATCAGAAGTTAGAATAATGCGCTAAGAAAAACCTTGACATCTCCATAAAGCCTTGCACCTTAATCTTCATGTTTTGCTTTAGTGCTTTTCATTTTACTTCCATTACATTACATTTGTACCAACAAAACATGGAGCTAATTTTCTCATACATAAAATTGGATCAAACAATTTTACCACATAATAGTATGATGTTGAAAAGGTTACCTGACGTGCATGACTGCTGAATGCAATACTTGTTTATTAATGTCTGTCATTGTTCTTTCACCTCCCTTCAAAATAAAATATTTCATGCTGACAATTTTCTGATTTTTCACACTAATCAAAACATGGTTGAGAATCTAGTTACATACTTTTCGTGACAATTTCACTATTCACACAGCAATTCACCAAAAACAAATTCCACTTTACACAGTAAAATGTGTCATAGATCTGCTATTTCATCAGAGAAGATTTACTTCTTTCTTAGTCAAAACTCTTTTTTTAATTAAGGCTTTCAAACTTTTTAATTAAAAAATACAACCTGAACCACTCTAAGATGCTGATAATATAAGCAATATATAGTTCAATTAAGATGAATATTTTTCACAGAAATGAAGACACTAAGAGCACACCTTCATTGAAATAGAATAGAAATATTACTGTAAAAAAATTGAAGCAGCAATATGAAATTAATATTTCTATAAGTAGAACGTAACAATAGGTATCACATCCTTAACTTTAATCATTCCTTGCGGTTAAATTACATGATAGGTAGAGTAGGGATAGACATCCACTAAAAGGTCACAAAAGCACTGCCAAGGGAAGAGGGACAATTTTTTCTCACAAAATCACACATTTTAAAGACACACATTTAAATCACTTGACTAAAATATCCCTATTTTCTCTAGACATTTACATTCCCTAACAAAAGACATAGCCCATTTAAACCATGCTATCTAGTAGCAAATATCAAAGAAAATCTCTCACAAGTAAATAAAAATCAGGTGTTTGTAGATTTTAGTCTGATTTTTCTTAAAGACAAACTAAAACTGCTAAGGAAGTTTTATGATCTCTCCTACATTATTCCTTGTGCATCAGAAAACTTGATGACTGTCCACTAAATCTTGTTAGAAATAAAGGTCATCCCCAACTGGAACCCCACACTAAAATGTAAGATTGCATCAACTTGATTTCTTGAAACAAATATTTCAACATGAACGTTTGTTGATCTAATGAACGTTTGTTGATCTGATGACTTCCTCTCCTGTTATTCTTACCTTTTATTTATAAGTACAGATCCATAAATTCACTTAAGTTTCTTTTCAGCGCCAATACTAAGTTAACAAGTAACATTTAAGCATAGGTTTTCCTTCATCTGGCCTCTTATCACTGAGTCCAAAGTTTAAATTCAAGTTCATATAATTTATATGGTGCATTATCTAAAACAATTTATTTCAAAGCACCTATGGCAATCAGACATCGCAAATAATGCAAATCCCATCGCCACTAATAAAATGCTTTCCGCCCTATGTCACAACTGCCATCCAACCCTCTGTTCTGCATGATGTCCCATGCTATATCCCTCCCTGCAAGAAATCATACATGAAATGAAGATACTGTAGTATTCCACAACATGACCCATATGCCATCACACCTGCAATCAAGATGACATCTCACAATATGCCTTGCCAACTTGTCCCATATACTATGCCACCATGTCCCACATGCCATCCCTCCATGTACCATATGCCACCTTGTCCCACATCCTATCCCTCCCTGTACCATCCTACACTGTCCCACATGCCATCCTTCAATGTACCACATGCCATCCCACCCTGTCCTACAGGCCATTCCATCTTACCCCACATACTATCCCACCCTGTCCCATCCCAAACAACATGCCATCCTGTCTCACATATCATTACACTCTGTCTCCATGCCATCCCACCTTGTCCCACATGCCATCACAGCCTGTCATTAATGCCATGACACTATCTTGTTCCACATGCCATGCCACACTGTCCCACATGCTAACTCATCCTGTCCTATATGCCATGATATCCTGTCTCACATTACATGGTACCCTGTCCCACATGCCACCCTGTATCACATTTTATCCCATCCTGTCCCCCATGCCATCCAACCTTCATCCTAATTCTTACATCTACCAATCATTTTAACATCTTTCACCCAACATCTTTCCTGTAACTCCCATCCCCTCACTTCTATCAACTCAACATGCCCCATTCACCTACGATACCCTTCCACTTCAACTGCCATCCTCTGTTCATCTACCATCCTCCATTCCTCAACATGTCTCATTCAGCTACCACCCCCCATTCACCTAACATCTCCCATTCACCTACCATCATCCATTCACCTACTACCCCAACCCACCTTTTGCCATTACCTCATCTACCAAATATACCCTTAACCAATTCATCATGCCAACCTTCACTACAACCCCTACTCACTCCATTGCACTACAGCCCCCTCCCCCAGCCTTTTATTAAATCTGACACTTCCAAAAAATACATGCTCAACTTTTTCCCCTCATAAACCAAATTTGACTCCCATCCCTTCACTTCTATTAATTCAACATGCCCCATTCACATACCATCCCCTTTCACTTGCCATCCTCCATTGATCTACCATCCTCTATTCCTCAAACCAACTCATCATTCCAATCTTCACTATAACCTCCACTCCCTCCATTGCACTACCCCCCCTCCTCCCAACCCCAGCCTTAGCATAAATTTGACACTTCCAAAAGAAACATGCTCAACTTGTTTTCCCCTTATAAACCAAAATCTACCAAATCAGAATGAAAATTCATGCAGATTAACTTGCCAGGGAGTTTATCATAAGTCTATTATGTTTGCACTCTATTCTAGCAAAACCCTATATTTGTTTTCGCTATTCATTTCCAAGACACTTCACTATAAATTCCATTCAGTTGTTTGTTTGATGAGGGCTTAACGGCACCAAGACAACGAGGGTTAAATTGTACCTGAGAGGTCAGATCATTCTAGAGGTAGGAAGGAAAGAAAACGGGGAGAATGAGAGAAATACAAGAACTAAAAGTCAGAAAGCTGGGATTGAGAGAGGTGCATGGGTGAAAAAAACAAACAATCATTTAATTGCTGCTATTTAAGTCTGGAATGCATTTGTTCTCCTTTATATAAATTTCTTTTCATGAAAATAGTTGGATCCTTTCCTAGGGCAGCAATCTGTTGTTCCCAAGTAGCTGAACAATGCAGGCTGGATGGACAATAGATACGGACGGACGGAGAATGGACAGACGAATGGTAAAGATGCTATATCCCCTCTCCACCAACTTTGTTGGCGAGGGGATATTCATGCAGATATAAATAAAAAAAGTAAATAGAATAGCAAATATTGCTGGATCATGTTCATTTTATTTGATAGAGAACAATTAAAGAGACAAAATAATCAAGAAAGTACTCAAAAGTCCTATTTCATTAACTTAAGGAGATATTTAATTCAAAATCTCTAACAAATGTTTCGGGAAATAACTGGTATCAGAATTTAGTGGCACTATGTGCCTAGCATTGTTCAGATTTCTTTGTGTATCTTAAATAGTCTTGACATTACCATAAGAATCTGGTAATGCAATTTAAAAACACAACCATGCATTTGGAGAAATTTGTCAAAAACTTTTGATGGTCAGTAAAAAAGTCATCAATTATCAATGAAACAAAATTGTGTGATGTCAGTTAAATTAAACTTTAACTTTCATTCATGTCACAAGTTTATCTGTTTGCTATCCACATAATGGAACAAGATTTTGAAATAGTTTTTTTTAAATGTTCTGTACATCATTTTGTCTGTTCATACACGATAGATGCTCAGCACTGAACACTAATTATTCAAATTTGCTCATACAATGTAAAACACTGAAACATCAATTTTTGAAAACCCAAGTTGTCACTTATACATAGCTGATTCATCTCTCTACATATAACAGCAAAAGCTAGATTCATAGTGCTCTGCAGAGCACATACCCAGGTGTATCTAAGGTCCTACATAGCGGGGGAAAGTGGGACTCTAAGGGCCCCTATGATATATAGGTATAATGGTATATTTTTCGTATGGGCCCCCTTTATAGGACCTGGGCCAGGCCCAATAGGGGTGGGCGGCTGCCCCTCCTGAAGCCCCCTTTAGTTATGCCACTGCGCGTACCTCCGCTCTCGTTCATTCCCCATCCACAATACAATCTACCTCAGAAACCATAGGCCCACCAACTTATAACCCCAAACAATCTCTTTCTCACTGTTGGTCTGTACTGCCTTCTAAACACTCCAGAATCTACCCTCTGATCATTGTTTTCAGTTTTATTTAGGCTAAGCATTCATTGTTTGAGCTCTATTCAGCCAAGATTCACATTCTATCATTTTTCTTTCATGTAAGAAGCCAATTGTTTAATTCTCTTTGATACCAGAAACCACTTCATCTGATATTCTTAAGAGTCCAGAAAATTGATTGTTTTGAATTTTTTCAGCACATGAATTCATTGTTTAGGACATTCCATTGGAATCCAATGAAAAGTTTCAACTATATAAGTCTTTACAGATCCATCCTAAAACATCCCCACCCCTCAATTTCTGCCCATCACCTGTTCCAATAAGTTCCAAATTTTAATCACTTCTTCTTGAAACAGTAACAAAACCACACAACAAATTTAATTAAAATCCCATTATCAGTTATTGACATATTTTGATAACAAACAGACAAACAAACAAAGGTGAAAACATAACCTTTGACCAACTTCCTTGGCAGGGGTAATTACAACAAATATGAATTGTAAATAGCTTGGTCAATGAAAACATACTTCCAAATCAAGTTATAGATTGATTACAGGTGTTGTTCTAAATAGCAACTTGGAATAGCACTTATATAAAGAGAATCAGTTCAATCAGCAATTCAAAGCTTCTTAATCAATATCTGATAATTTTTCCAAGAATCTTGTTGAAATTGATATAAGTGTATCTCCTTGGGTTTAGGTTAGCTATTGTTACTTCATTAAACATTGACAGAATGTGAAAGAAGTGATGGAAACCACAAAAACTGCAATTTACACTGCTGATTTGCAAAACTGACTGACATCAGACAGAGAGTACCAGTTCGGGAAAAGCCCTCCTTTTAGTCCTCGTTAGAAACCCTCGAAGGAGGTTTATTTTTAGCCTATGGTGCAGCCATTATCCATCATGCAAGTTCAATTGCCATACACTTTGTACAGAGTGACGAAGTAAAATCAATTTGTGAAATTTGATGGCGTTTGCTGAAGTGTGAGTTGCATATGGAATTATGGGGGAAACATGTTAGTTAACTTTCATCCAGTACCGTTTCATATGTTCACTGGTCGGTTTTTGAGAAAAGAGCAAATATATTGGATGCCCTATGTTTGACCCGCATGGGTTTGTTGTGAATTAATCTGCATGTGCTAACATCCGCGTTGTATCATTTAGTAGCATCCTTTCTCAGTTCTTTGACTGTGTGTCAGTGTTTAATATATTATTAATTAAAAGTGACATTTTCATGTGCTTTCTTATGTTTAAATTGTTCTTCGCGTAAATTTTGTTGTTATTTTCGCAACCTTTTGGAGAACGCGTTTATTTAAATCACTTTGATTCAGTGAAAGATCAGTTTCTTTTTGACTTAATGCTTACAGTGTCATTCTGATTCACCCGTTATTTGTACTGGTGTATAACGTTCATATATTAGGGCCTAATCAAATGGGCAGTATAGTAACAATACAAAGCAATGAGAAGAAAAATTACAATATTAGGCCTGAATTTTAACCTTGTGTGAATAAAACTTAAGCAGTTAGTCTAGTTAAACTCAATTTGCACTGTTTATTCCTTTTCAATCAGATCAGTCAGTAGGTGATCACACCCACAGTGTCACGTATACATACTTGAAATAGACCAAATTGAAGATAGCAAGCAGCTGGGCTGTGTGTGCGTTTTGTATGTTTTAGCTGTCAACTGGTTGCTGAATTGCGCACTGGTTAAACCCTGGGAGTAGGGTTCAGCGTGAAAGACTCCTTTGAGGGCTTCAACTGAACTGGTAACATAACCTACATTCCTTGTGTACTTTATTATAACATTTTGTGATTTTGAAACTTTTGAGACAACCAGGAGATATAGTCTAGTGATACAGCCCTGTAGAAGCAGGTTAGAGGAGATCAGCCACCTACTATTTCCTTTATGATAGTCTGAAAAAGTTATCTTTGAAATACAAAAATAAATCATGAGTTAAAAAAGGATAATTAATTTTAATTAATAAACAAAGTTGTAAAGTCTCATAAAAAATACACTTTCTACACCTATTATATTCACACAAATACATAAGGTCTTTTCAAGCTCAAAACCCCTTGAAAATGAAGTTATAGATAATCCAGTTATTTTTTCAGGGTTCTGTTAATCCATTGCTGTCATCCAGGATGGAGACCTCTGACCAATCAACCAATCATAATGAAGTTTTGCTCTGATTTGATATACTTGATTAATCTGTTGTTTAATCCTATTCCCACAGTTCATGTTTACATTTGGTCGCAATTCCAAGATTTCCTTCCTTCTAGTTCTAATAAAGTTTATCGCTGCTGTTGATATTATGGTCGGAACGGAATCAACAAAATGACTATGATATTACCTAACATCATCAGGTTTCAACTGTTGCAACTCTTTGGGTTTAAAAAAATATTTACCAGGAGAACTATATGTCATTCCATTAGCTTTTCCTATCCACTAACATCACATTCTTACTTCATAAACGGCCCCTAAAATCATATGAAAGAATGGCTTTTGACTTATCATTATTTTGAAAAATTGCTTCTTGAAATTGTAGACTTGATTGCCCACATTTTGAAGAAAATTTGAAGCCCTAAAGAAAAAACCCCATTCCTATGGTTTAAAGATGAATCAATTACCACATTGCATTATGACTAATAAAGAATACTACAGGTCATACATATAGTACAAATGTCTAAAAGTTTGAATTTTAATTCATTACTTATCCATTTGACAATTTCAGGTCCTCATATCTATCAAACTAAAACTATCAAATTCCTTACTAAGATACATGCAGTAGAAATATTTGAGTTTTAAATGGAAAGTTGAAACGAAAGGGAAAGACTTTTTTTGTTTTTCTACAGTAAGATTAAGTTTCAAATTTCAACACCATTCAGCACATTAAATATAACTTGAAATAGGGATAACATTTTAAAAAGATTGTCTCCTTGGCTAAATGGGTCTTCATGTCACCAAGTGAAGCCTGAGGTGGGCCTTTTAGCTTGAGAAATGGCACTGAAGCATAAAAACTCAAATTTTCTTGAATTCAAGGATGAAAAATGTAATTACCAGCAGTTTTCAATGCAACGACACACTCACTTACTCAAGCGTAGAACAAAATTATTATAACAGCAAATATCTATCATGCAAATTATAGCAACCATCCTTCTTCTTTCAGATATTAAAGACAGCAATTTTGCTCTTAAATTAATGACCTTTATATTCAGGGGTGTAACAAGCTTTCAAAAAGTGAGGGCATGACCTCTTAAGGGGCACTTCATAAGTCATATACATATTTCCCCCAGTCTTATAATTAGTAAGCCCAAAACAACAAAGTACTAGGGGCACTTCAATTTGAAAGGGGCACTTTTGTAACATTGAAAAAAAAAGTGTGTGCACATTCCTTTAATTCTTGCACCTTGTGGACATAAATTGTGGGGCACTTTTCATGTTCAAAAGAGGCACTTTTGTTATTCTTTCCAGTTCCTACACCTATGCTTACATTATGATAGAGAAAATAAGATAATGCTGTTGCAATAAAGTCACTAACAGTATGATAGATTACACCTGAGCAGGAGAAAAAATTGTTCAAAAGAAAGGATGTACTTGACTGATTTTTAATTCAAAATATGGCATGTGAAGCAAATTAGGTCAAAGACAAACTGACGAGAAAAATAAGTACAAATTTCATTAAATGAGTAATATTGATAAATTACACAGAAACATTGGCATATAAAAAGGCAAGCCTGACTGAACTTCAGATGCATCAGAATGTCCAAATCTACTATGTGAAGTCACTGTCCTTGAATCCCAAGGACTGTACTTTTTGATAGGTTTTAACTTGTTCGAAGACTCTTAGTTGTCAGATCCACCTGGAAGTTGAAAAACTTTACAAAACTTTTAACTCCTTTCTTTAATCGCGTTTTGCAATAACGGAGTAGTCTACGATACCTTCTTTCAATTCTTATCTTTTTAAAGAGTTTTCTACAGTTTGTGATGTATTTCCTTTTTTTCGTTTTATCAAAACAGAAGAAACCCATGTAAAGTGAGATAAAGGAAAATTTTCGGGTTGTAAAGAAGAATTTCTTTTAGGATAACAATGCAAAACCTTCACCAAGACAAAAGGATATGAAAATTGCTGTGGCGTGATGCATAGACTAGACTAGACTGATATTTCTAACAAATCATATACTTTGTTATGTGTACATGAACAACATAGAACACATAATTTTATTGTATTTTGAATTTTAAAAGAGAGTTTGATGATATATTTTCATATTGAAATAATATCAATTATGACCTGCAAGGCACGACTTAAAAAATACCAATAAGTCCTTAAAATGGACAAAAACTAAGAAATAAATGAACATCATTGTGTATATGATATTTTTTACACAAATTCGCAGCGAGCAGAGCAAACTTTTTTTTTTTATAGAGAAGTTCTTATCGAGGAACGTTTTGCATCAACAAATTGCCAAAATGATCCTTTCTTCAAAACCGCACAAATTAAGATGATCTGAGGAAGTTTTTTGATGTGTTATGGTGGGTTTTTCAGGAAAAAGCCTCTGTGGCGAAACGATGTGACAGTTTCCATGATGTGTTTCATACATACATGGGCTAATGTGAATACACTGTACAGCTAGCTGTATGACTATGAGCCATTGTGAATTGAATACAAGTGTGCGTGATAACAGGTGGACCATTATGATGAGTATATGATGAGACATTCTGTGGTGCACTGTACCTGGAAGCCTGGGAGTCACATCATAAAGTGGGAATTAAGCTATTAGCCCCAGTAGTGTCTGGCATTCCCAACCAATTACTGATTGTCTTGTTATGATTTGAGACAATGTTTTGACCAGATACTTGAAATAATATCGCTAAATTGTTATAATCTTCATGTTAACACAAAATATCTTATAAATCAAATTATGACAATAACAAAAATGACAACTAAGAATCGAACCTATCATCAGTGCTATCAGTACTTTGATTATGACCTGCAGGCAGACTACAAACTTGAGGACAAATGCCACATGAAATCCATCTTAAGACTTCACCATGAAAACAATTGTTTTTTTAAATTTCAAATGTAGATCTTATCCAAAATGAGGGATAAAATGTCTTTGAAGTGAGTAACTCCTAAGTTCAGCTGATAGAATTAATTTGTATCTGTTGCAAAGTATCTTTTGAATAAATTTATAAAATTTCTATGGAGTATTTGCATTGCTATGACCTGTGCATTAAACACCGTTAATACACAACCATTATAATTTGGTTTATTCCATTTCCAAAACAGGTAACTTTCTTAATAAAGCGATAAAATATAAGTAAACTGTTCTTGTTTTTCAATCTTTCTACTTGTATTTTATGCATATTAAACAATCTAATACGAAAATTTTATATAAAGATTAATGTTTTAGCATCATGTTTTATATGCATATTTAACACACTTTTTAACGGACTTTGCACTCGTGAATGAATCTTCCTACTACTCGGACCAAGTCCTTTGCCCCGTGCATCAAATATGCATACAAACACTTTACCTCAACATTAATCTTTAAGTATAGAGACTAAAATATAATAATATTACTCAGAATTTTCTATGCAAAAAACTGATATTTCATAAATTAAGTTAATTAAATTATATTGCATTAAAGAAGGCTGGAACAATCCTATGAATATGGTCATCTCGATCCACATTTCATTTCAAACAAATTAGCTAATGCATATGACAACAAAGCAGATAAAGACTTCATTCTTGTCATCAATAACCAAAATTAAACAATGGCTTAAATGATCAAACCACATGTATGATGCACTTATCAATTTTTTATTTTATTTTAAATGTAACAAATATCAACTAAGTAAGAGTAAAAGATTTGCAAATATTGACCAGTCATACAAGGGAGGACTTCAAAGTAAGAGCTCCCTGGTCATACCTCACACAGTACTCAACCATTACAAAATTACAGACTCTAGTAGCTACAGTATAGTCATACTCTATCTTTCAATGATTAGGCACAACATTTCCTGGTGTCAAATTGTTAAATTTCCCAATTTTTACAGATAAGTTGATAATAGTAATATAAAATCTTGTCACATTAAAAAACAAAAATAAACATGAGCCCCCAACGTTTAATTTGGTTTGATGATCCGTAAGAATTTACTGTGTCAAAATTACCTTTCAGGGAATGTCATTTTCCACTTAAGTACTTCTAAGTGACTTCAAGTGGTATAATTCTGTGCGTTTTCAACAACATTTAAAAGGCATGCCATAAATCGCTGTCATTGATTTCTTCTGGAAGAACACATATACAAAAGGAACACTTAACATGATATGACCTGTTTAAGAACTCATCTGTGGTGTGGCCTTGAATAAAGATGTAATATTTGTAAATGAAACATTTGATCTTGTATCAAATACAAAATATTGAATTCACGCTGTTGTTTCTAAATCTGAAGAAAGATCAGATTTGTTTACGAGGAATATAAGGGATATAAAACTCTGGTAGCAAAACAAGAAAATGTACCAGAGGGAAATGAATTCAATAGTATTACAGACCAGACAGCTAAGTTATGCTAATCTCTGTGTGCATACAGAAGATGCAGATTTTCTAGTGCTTCATTAGTTTTGATGAGATTTTCTTACAAGTTTATCTTTTCCTTCCACTTTCACTGAGTGAAATGTAATATCATCAGATACCACAAAACCGATAGCACGTGCAGAGAATTTATTTTAAAAGTGACTTCAATGTTTTATAGAAATATCACTTGTAGGTGAGACTGATTTATTGCGTAAGAAAGTTGGATCTTGGCATTGGGTGGCCATCATTCAGAGCTCTCTATGGTTTGACTGCGATTTATTAGCAACAGCGATATTACATTTCCTCTGTAAAATCCTGAGGGAAAGATTTATATTAAAAGAAAGAAAATTCAGTCAGTGTAGAAAATCTCCAGAGAAATTTGTTACTGGATACTGTAGAGTCAATCAAACTTGAATTACGGCAAACTAAAGCTTTGCTGAGATTGATAATTGATAAGTGTTTCTAGGAGCACTTGATTGGTGGAGAGACTGTTCTTCAGAAAAACTAATACTTCTGCAAAAGGCAGGCAAAAGTGACGAAAGTTACAGAAACAATTTTCTGCCATCTGACAGTGATGTTAAAATTTGAAGCATTCTTTGTTTTTTCTTTTCACATATTTCTTTGGTATAACACAAGGGACACAAAGCTCTTGATCTCGTACTCACATGAAGTAAAGATTTTGCATATATTGACCAGTCATACCTCATACAAAACTCAACCATTACAAAATTTCAGACTCTAGTAGCTACAGCATAGCCATACTCTATCTTTCAATGATTAGGCACAACATTTCCTGGTGTCAAATTGTTTAATTTTCCAATTTTTACAGATAAGTTGATAATAGTAATATAAAATCTTGTCACATTAAAAAACAAAAATAAACATGAGCCCCTAACGTTTAATTTGGTTTGATGATCCGTAAGAATTTGCTGTGTCAAAATTACCTTTCAGGGAATGTCATTTTCCACTTAAGTACTTCTAAGTGACTTCAAGTGGTATAATTCTGTGCGTTTTCAACAACATTTAAAAGGCATGCCATAAATCGCTGTCATTAATTTCTTCTGGAAAAACACATATACATAAGGAACACTTAACATGATATGACCTGTTTAAGAACTCATCTGTGGTGTGGCCTTGAATAAAGATGTAATATTTGTAAATGAAACATTTGATCTTGTATCAAATAAAAAATATTGAATTCACGCTGTTGTTTCTAAATCTGACTTGTCCTCATCTAGTACTAAAATCACCATTGAGTTTTATGCACGGGTCTGTCTATTTGCAATCTCGTCAATCTGGTTAAGCTAGTCACGTGATTGTTCTTGAATATGAAAGTAGGTTTTGAATATGCATGAAGGTAAATGGTCATAAACTTTTCCCTCAGTCATCAGTAACGTAACTTGGCTCACTGCAATGTATGCATATTTTATATGTGTAACAGCAGTGCCAGTCTACAGCATGGCAGAGATGGTGGTACAATAGTTACAATATGCATTCCCGATCAGTTACAATATGTATTACCGATCACTTACAATAGGTATTCCTGATCAGTTATAATATGTATCCGGATCAGTTACAATATGTACTCCCAAACAGTTACAATAGGTATTCCCGATCAGTTACAATAGGTATTCCCGATCTGTTACAATAAGTATTCCCGATCAGTTACAATATGTATTTCCGATAAGTTACAATATGTATTCCAGATCAGTTACAATATGTATTCCCGATCACCCATCTGGTGTAAGTTGCTTAAATGAATATTTTAGTTTCGTTAACTTCAAACAAAAGACTGCAGGTCACGATCATATTAAATGCCTTTAAAGTTGCAACGACCTCAAAATTTTAAAGTTTGATCATATTGTAGGCTGGATAATCTAATAACTAATAATGCTTTCAGTTTAATGATCATTCTCATCCTCTTGCCAGCAATGAGAAGAATTTTCATACATATCAACATTGTTTCAAACTTAAACATTTATTTCTCAGTTGCATATGAATCATGATAATATTTCGGGCCATATTACAAGTGTAAAAAATCACTGAGAGTTAAGCTTTATCAAACATGCATATTCAGGATCACTTTCATATTAACAACAATCACATGACTAGTTCAATGAAATTGCAAACATATAGATAGACCCCATATGCACAGCTAATGGATAAACTTTTGATTCGCTAAAGATAATTAATGACAGGACATATTAGACCATCTTCAGGAATTGTATTTTGCAGTCTTGGATTATCGATTAATATCTTCAAGTGCACCACACTTTCTATATTGTTGTCATATCATGAGCCGGGGATCGTGAGTTTCTTTCAAATTAATTTTAGGGTGTGATTACATTGCACAAAGAAAGCCCACACATGTTATCTCTAATTTATCATAATCTATAAACAGCTGGATTCATGAATTCCAATGAATCATGTTTCTTACAAACATTTCAAACTAAACAAACGAACCAAAACATGTCTGGAAGAATGTACTACCTACCATCACATGAGATGGCAGTTTAGATCAAATCAAATCAAATCAAACTAAGTAAAACTATATCTCCAAACTATAATTGATTGATTTGAGGTTTTATTTTGATTGCAATCTGTTCATCATAACTGCTTTGAAATAAGTTTCTATAATTGTCTTTGGCTGATAATTTGCTCAGTTGCATTGTAGGTATTTATGATTTCTTTGTTGTCATTTATTATTCTTTGTGATGCTGCTAGCTGGCACACACTTGATGTTTCAGCACTGCTTGCACTATATACAGCTTATGAACCATGATATGAAACCCTGCGTAAAAACAAAATCCTTTAAATTAAAATTGCCACAGGTTTTGCAGATCTATTGGCCTAAGGGTATATTCACATCTAAAATTACTTCATGAATTCCTAAATGGTAGATAGATGCTAAAGTAATCATTTTCCCACCACCATACTTTTCTTTGAATCAATCAAGAAATGTAATTATGTAATTTTGTAAATTCATGCACAGCTGACCTCCACCAGGGAGATGTCAACAAAAATTTATTACCTGATTGGCAACTTCATGGAAATTCACTTTAAATCCTGAGCTTTTGTTTTGAGATAGAAATCCTTATTAGTTTCTAAGGAGCAGGGCTGTAATTCTATTCCTAATCGAGAAAGTGAGGGTAGGGGAGGAAAGGAGGAGGGGGGGGGACATGGTTTCTGATCAAAACAAGTGGGGGGACAAGAGGCAACTTTTCTCCAATATGAATTTGTAAAATTCAACCCCTGAATTACAGTCCTGCTAGGAGTGTTTTTCTCAATTCTATGTTGCAAGAGTATGCAAGTCCACCCAGTTAATTACTGATTAACACAACATGAGCTCATAGACAGATCATTTGGAATTACTGAAAAACAGGGTGGAGAACCCTTAATAGGAAGTATGGTTTTGAAAATACTATAATCAGAAATGGAATGTATGTTAATTTCTTGCCAAAGAATTTAAGCAATCATCTATTTTCATCAATAATACTTAATTAGATATATTGCATAGATGACCACCGAGACATAGATGGAAATCAATAATAAATCAATGATAATAAATCAATAACACTAAAATAGATATATTGCATAGATGACCACAGAGACATAGATGGAAATCAATAATAAATCAATGATAATAAATCAATA
>JAIGNY010002621.1:2035000-2075000 GCA_020152595.1 Chiridota heheva
GTATCATCATTAGATGATCACGATTCCACTAAGGACTTCTTCTTCCTCATTCGCTTCTCTAGATGTTGATTCCTACACTAAGCCATTGCCCGAAGATTCTAAGGACTTCTCAATATATCATCATTACAAGCCCATAATTAGAATGTATCATCATTAGATGACCATGATTCCACTAAAGACTACTCAATGTATCATCATTAGATGACCACAATTTCAATAAGGACTACTCAATGCATCATCATTAGATGACCACAAATCCACTATTAATTCTCAATGTATCATCATTAGATGATAATGAATCCATTATTACTTCTCAATGTATCATCATTAGATGACCACAAATCTACTATCAATTCTAACTGTATCATCATTAGATGAACACAAATCTACTATGGACTACTCATTCTATCCTCATTTGATGACCACAAATCCATTATTATCTCTCAATATATCATTATTAATTGACCATGAATCCACTCTTACTTCTCATTGTATCAGCATTACATGACCATGAATCCACTCTTACTTCTTATTGTATCAGCATTACATGACCATGAATCCACTCTTACTTCTTATTGTATCAGCATTACATGACCATGAATCCACTCTTACTTCTCAATATACCATCATTAGATGACCACAAATCTACTATTAATTCTAAGTGTATCATCATTAGATGACCACAAATTCACTATTACTTCTCAATGTACCATCATTAGATGATCACAAATCTACTATTAATTCTAACTGTATCATCATTAGATTATCACAAATCCGCTAGTACTACTCACTGTATCATCATTAGATGACCACTATAACAAGTTCTCAATGATGTTAATAAATTATATGATGCTATCAATAAAAAATTCACATCCATTGGTATATTTCTGGATCTGTCAAAAGCCTTTGACACCATTAATCACAATATCCTTATTTCTAAGTTATCTCATTATGGCATAAGAGGATTATGTTTAGCTTGGTTATGCAGTTACATTTTAAACAGGAAACAGTTCGCTTGTTAGGAAAAGCAGTTTGGCATACCACAAGGGTCAATCCTTGGGCAGTCAATCCTTGGGCAGTCAATCCTTGGGCAGTCAATCCTTGGGCAGTCAATCCTTGGGCAGTCAATCCTTGGGCAGTCAATCCTTGGGCAGTCAATCCTTGGGCAGTCAATCCTTGGGCAGTCAATCCTTGGGCAGTCAATCCTGGGCAGTCAATCCTTGGGCAGTCAATCCTTGGGCAGTCAATCCTTGGGCAGTCAATCCTGGGCAGTCAATCCTTGGGCAGTCAATCCTTGGGCAGTCAATCCTGGGCAGTCAATCCTTGGGCAGTCAATCCTTGGGCAGTCAATCCTTGGGCAGTCAATCCTTGGGCAGTCAATCCTTGGGCGCTTTTATTTATAATTTATGTAAACAATATTTATCATGTTTCTACATTGTCATCACTGGTACTGGTTGCTGATGATAGCAATATATTTTTCTCTGGTAAAAACCCTTGTAAAGACATTTTTACAAGATAGTAAATGTAATAAACTTAATAATTTTACAATTGGTTAGTTGCAAATAAGTTATCACCTTATATTGACAAAACAAACTATATAGTATTCGGTAATTACCATAAAAATTTGATTTCCATATTAAACTAAACAGTAAGCCTATAGCCCAAGTCAACATAATTGAATTTCTAGGTGTTATAATTGATTCCAAATTATTTTGGCATGATCATGTAAATCACATATCTGTATTCATAACTAAGAAAATTGGTTGTCTTATGTAAACTAAAACAATTTCTACCTAGAAATATTCTCTGTTATATCTAAGCTTAATCTTGCCACATTTATCTTATTGTTTAATAATTTGGTGTGGTACCAGCAGTGGTGGCAGAAGAATAGGGGAGGGGGAGGCGGAGCAGGGAGGAAACAGCCCCCAAGCTAAGCTTTCTGAAGGGGCACCAAAATCGTCCCGAGAAAAGAAGATTAAGGCCCTTGGAAACTTTACGTGTTGATCAATGACTTCTTCCTATTAAGCAAATAATATTCCATTTGTGTAGTCCAAAACACATGAATTTTCCACAGAAAAGACCAAATTTTCCCACCATTGGCACTGGATTTCGCACTTGGACAGAAACTGATCATCGGCAATATCAAATATCTGCTCCTGCCATGAAGGGCAAACAATTTGATTGAATACAGCTGGTAGAAGCTTTTAGAAAGGGCGCCGAATGCTCACAGGGTCGCAATTGTTTCAATGAAAATATACTCTTATACACTGTTTATTCTCAATGTAAATATTTTTTCTCAAAGCTTTATTCTTACATCAGAAACATGAAAACCATTCCTAGACCCCAACAAAAGACAAATATTGAAGTCAATGGGATCCTGCATTTTAACATTCATTTCAAATAATATTCCTTTTAACTAACTTTAGTACAGAATTGACACAATTTTGAGCAAATTTCTGCAACCAAAATCATGCCAAAAAATGCTACTAGCTTCCTGGGGCTTTGCCCCCTCGGCACTTAGGACGTCGACCCTGGATTTGACACGATATTTAGCAATTTTCTGCTCTGAAAATCATGAGAAATGCAGGGATTCCTAGGGGTTTCGCCCCAGTGCCCCTACGTGCAGCTTGGCTTAATAGATGACATATTAAAGCCCTTTTCTGCTAGTAAAACCATGACAAACATAAGGCTACCTGCAAAACCCTGAGTCCCCTCCACCAGGGCTTTGTGACCTTGCCCCTATACCATGCATAAGAGTTGACACAATTTTAAGCCCCCAATAATAAAAGTGTTACAAATTTTTTTTTTCAGAATATCTTCTGCAATTTCAAGGAAATCTCCTTCAATTTTGGGGAATTTTCCTTTGTTTTTGTGAAATTTACTTCCATTTTCATGAAATTTCCTTCATTTTCAGGATATTTTTTTCAATTTTTGGGAGTTTTCTTTATACTTTGGGAAATCTCCTTCATTTTGCTAAATAATTTTTTTAATTTTTGGAAAGTTTCCTCCACTTTCGGGAAATTTTCTTCAATATTTGTGAAAGTTCTCTTCAATGTTCTTCATTTTGAAGAAATTTTCAAGATATTTTTAATATTTGGCAGTTTTCTTCAATTTTCATGAAATTTCCTTCAATTTGCAGAAACTTTCTTCAAAGTTTTCATGAAATTTCCTTCATTTTCGTGAAATCTTCATTTTGGTGAATTTTTTTTCCACGTTCTTCAATATTTAGGGAGTTTGCTTTAATTTTGGAGAAATTTTCTTCATTTTGTTGAAAATTTCAGGATATTTTCTGCAATATTTGGGCAGTTTTCTTCAATTTTTGGGAAGTTTTTCTTAAATTTTAGGGAAATTTCCTTTATTTTTGGGAGATTTCCCTCATTTTCAGGAAATTTCCTTCATTTTCAGGTAAATTCCTTCATTTTCAGAATGTTTCCTTTATTTTCTGAAATTTTCCTTCAATATATGGGAAATTGTCTTCAATTTTACCAAAGCAGCGTTCTGGAGGCTTCTCCTCCCCCCCTTTCCCCTCACAACCAATTTCAGGGCTTTGACATTCCTAGATTCAAAACACTGATTTAAAGCAATTTCATAAACGGTTCATGCCAATTTACTTCTATGTGCCCAACGTTTTACTCTTATGAGCTTTTTTCCCCCCTCATACCACTGGGTACCAGTAAATCCTACTTTAATAGATTACTCTTATTACAATTGAAAGCTGTCTGTCATATATCTATTTCCCAACCTTACAATCATACTTCTCCCTTTGTCTTTTCACTAAATCTGTTAAAGCTACCCGATGTCATCAACACAAATATTGCCACTTCTACTTTTAAATGCATCTATGTTACAGTAGTTCATCAACTAACTTCAAATACCTTTTATGCAGAAAACAAACAAATTCACAAATACCAAATCCACTAGTAATACTTTATGCATTGTGAGATGGCCATAAAGCCACCGGCATTTTACTCAATGTATCATCATTAGATGACCACAAATCCACTAGTACTTATCACTGTATTATCATTAAATGACCACAAATTCACTAGTACTTATCACTGTATCATTATTAGATGACCACAAATTCACTAGTACTTATCACTGTATTACCATTAGATAACCACAAATCCACTAGTACTTATCACTGTATCATCATTAAATGACCACAAATTCACTAGTACTTATCACTGTATCATCATTAGATGACCACAAATTCACTAGTACTTATCACAGTATCATCATTAGATGACCACAAATCCACTAGTACTTATCACTGTATCATCATTAGATGACCACAAATTCACTAGTACCTCTCACTGTATCAGCATATGATATAACAAATTAATATACTAGTACACTTATATTGCACTATGAGATGGCCATGATGAAGCCACCGGCATTTTACTCAATGTATCATCATTAGATAACCATTGATCAATAATGCATTATATTGAATCCATCATCAATAGCTTAAAATTACTACTTTATAACATAAGTACTCATACTACATGGATCATTGGATTGCCATAACCGCGATGCACAATAGCATTTCACCGAGTTTACAAAAAAGTGTTCCTGTCATTGCATCACTTTAATACGTCTACGTAGCTAGAAAATTATACCTAATCATCAAACGTAAAGAAAGGAACATAATTACTGTTCAATTTCAACAAAAATGGCAGAACTGAAAGTTTTTTTCTTCTTCTTTTTTCTTATAGAAATTTCAAAGTTGGAAATGTTAAAACAAGTAGGCACTGATCACCTTTAAGATTCTACAAACCATGCAAGTTTATCACCATGAGATCTAAAATTGCTGCTAAAACATCAAATTAAAAAATTAAAAAAGTTGTTTTATAAAGCTGCTGTCATTTTCTGCTTGATTGGCAGATGTGTAAACACTACTTAATACACATCTGGAACTCTTTATTTCACTTTCACACTTGCTTGTTTACATTCATAGATTCAGTAATTTAAAAGGTAATATTACATTACAAGTAAAAGGTGCAAATATTTGACATGTTTTTCAAATAACATACACAATCATTACTCAAACAGTAAAATTAATGTTTACAACCTGAAAATGTTCTGAATTGTAATTGATAAATGGCAAATGTATACAGATGTGGCCTGATGAAGTCATTCTACATATAACAAACGATAATTCAAGAATGTCTTGTCAACTTAAAACTTGAAAATGCAAGAAATTATGTATGAAACAGCCTATACAACGTTCATCTTTTTGGGAATGATGCAAACAAAAATCTATGTGGTCTTCTACAAAGATATTGTTCGAACTGATTCCAACAATATTCTAGGAGGTTCTTTAGCTGATTGTGTGAGCAGCAAAAGGTCACCCCCATGTTTTAAGATAAGGAGTTTATGTGAATAACCATTGAATATGTTTTTAAGATGAGGAGTTTATGTGAATAACCATTGAATACTATTAAACTAGCAATTAAATGGGGGCAAATTAACAAACCAACCAGCTGAACTGAGCTCTTGTTAGCTCTGTATACCAACAGAAATTGAGGAGTTAGCCCAACATCTACCCAAATGATGGTGCCTTAACATACTTTATTTTATAATATGTTGCCATTTTCTTGTTAATTTAAGTTCATATTGAAAATCTGAATTCAAAAATCTGAAACTGAAGGATCTAACATTCAACTATAGATCAATGGTTTGGTAATTCTTATTGAAAGGCATATACTTTGTGGGGCCGAATGATAAATTACATTAAGCCAAATTGCAAGTTGGAAGTGTAACAATTGTAGTATACAATTGTTTATATGAAGTATGATTTCTACTTCATTCAGGAAGCACATAGCCTACATACTACAGAAACATACGGACAAGTTATGAAAGTAAGTTTCTCAATGAAACTCTGTAAAATGAATATGCAGCATAGGTCATTGTACCTACATGTACGTCAGCTGTCTGCTCAACATCACTGCTTTTGAAATGAGATTAAAATCACCTCCAGCCATAGGAGGGCAAGTAAGAAACCAATATATTTAAAGTGAAATTTGGCTATCATTGGGCAGTCATGTATCATTTAATAACAAATATGTCACTTCCGAATAACTGGTTGCATTCCATGGAAGTCAATGATTGACTTAAAGGTCTGCAACATTGCACAAGAAGGGCTCAATTCTATTACATCCATTTTGTTTTATAAGTTTGAATGATTCGTTCCATGGCATTTTCAACATGCAAGTGGTTAAAATTGCCGCACCTGTCAAAAATATTATAGAAAGCTTTTTGATCTCAGCTACAATTTGAATCGTTCAGATTTTTCTCTTCTGTAGTAATCCTTGTAAGAATCTATGCAAATAGTTGTACGTTTTACATAATTACAGCCCCTAACAGGATAGCATGTACATTTTACATAATTAGAGCCCCTAACAGGATAGCACACAAACAGCAATTACAAAGCAGGTAACAATGACCTCCATCCCAAAATTCATTTCCAACAAATCATGATTGACTGAAAATAAAAGTACAGGTGGCAATATTCATTTAATTCTGAAGGAAAATCGGAATGTTTTTCCTTGTATTCTTATACAACATGGTGTTGTGCAAGTGCATATCATAGTACCAGTGCATTAGAATAAGAAATTATTTGAAGGATATGGCTTAAGCCTAGAGGCTATAAGGTATTCAAAACAACTGCTGAAAACAGTACTTATAATACTGCAATATCCAATAAAATTAAAATTCAGATTTACACACCTTTTTCTTGAGGTAGAGGGAAAAATAAATCAAAAAAGATTGTTGTTCAGTTTATGATAAGCAACATTGGTTTGGTTTGCACATGTGGTTAAAAAAGAAATCAAAACAACAATACTGCTGTGGGATTTAATTCTTTTACTGGTTTTTGTTTTTATTGTCTCTCGTGTAATTGACAGCCAATATTCCCCTGCATGTATGTCATAGGGATCCCCTTCATCCAAGCTAGTGCTTTCCTGTAACTAAGAAGAGACCGTTATATTCAATGAAACCTGGTGCATAACAAAGGTGTAGAAACAATTTTGTTCTTGAGGGGAGGGGATGAAAGTTTATTCAGCACGAATCTCAACCCACCTTCTCATTCAAAAGTCTAATTTTTGTCCCATTTATTTTCATGATTGTGGGAAGTTTTGTTTTTTAAGTTTTATAATAACGAAGAATAGACAATGACCTGTCACCTACATGTACACATACTAACTGCATGCTGTATGTTACACATATGCAGACGCTACGTCGATGAATACAATTTAATGCTACATTTTATGGCCAAGTGTAGTCAATTCAAATGATTATAATTGGGGAAACTAAAATCCGACCCGGGATCGGACCGAGGTATTATAAATTATAATCAAATTAAATTACAAGAACAAGCGCCGAAAAGGTTTATATATTTCACACAGGGTACAAATAAGCCTAATAAAAGGGTTTTCTTCCCTGAAAAGTATGGGGAAGGGGGTGGGAGCATACTTACGCCCCACAATTTTTTACTGGTGGCTAAGCCCCCTTTTCCTTCTTCCTACGTCCTTTGTGCATATTGAATTCCTAGTACAACAAGTGAAACTGAATGTGTGTCAATAACATAACTACATTAATGCTGCATAGTCATGTGCAAACTAACAGGGAGCCTTCAAGTTATTCTTATGTGAACTGGGCTTTTTATATACCAGAAAAACAGTTGAAATGAAATATCAGTTGCAGCTCTGGTAGGTGCACATTAAAAGCTTACAACTTTGTCAACATTCTGTGCTGGCAATTTTTGGCGGAATGCAATTGGCATATCTTATGGAAGTAAAATTGGATTCTCCCTCTTTGGATTCCATTCCAGGAATTGACATACCTCAATGACTGAACAAAACAAGATTCATGGCCTCTATACTTTAAATGATGACAACCCCTAGGGCATATGCCAATAATTGAGTTAGAAATGAGTTTCTTAAAGCTCTTATGCTTCCACCACCCTCACCACTTATTTCCACTCGTTTGAAGTTGACCTTTCGTGAAATGAACTATTTGTAAACCCCAGTAGAATGCATCTTGAATTATAATACAAAACAATGCTTCTACATCAAAGGTCCTACCCTCATGTAATTACTTAATACCATCAAATAGTAATGGACATAGTTCCTTAATCAAATCAGCCTGCATGCCATAGCATCTTTTTGAAATTGACATATTATCACCTGTGATCAATGGTTGAAATCCATCTTCCAATATGGAGAGACTGATAATGGAAGAAGAAGGTATTGAAGAAGGTACGAAGAAGGAGGCTTTCTTGTGATACCTGAAATATAAAGTCCATCCCGCCCCATCCCATCCATAAATGCAATCTTTACTCACATATTTATGGCTGCAATGCATATCTAAGATCTATGTAGTCATTTTGGTGACATAGAGATTTAAATTAGTAATCTTGCAGTAATAACAATGTTGAAATGTATTAAATTTGACGCAAATTGTTGCTCTCATGTGCATGAATATATGTTGTATAATTACCAGTTTTGTAGCACAATAAATACTAATAAGCTCCCGTATGGCTGACTCAATATTGACTAAATGCATGGAATCTTTTCACTTTTCAAGCTGAATTTAAAAATATCGCTTTTTGCTCATATAAGGATGTCAAAAACTGAGGTACTCTATAATATAACCTTAAGAATTTGAAGTTGTAAGTAACTTGTTTACATGGTAACAGTCTTCCAAGCCATATAATCCATAAAAGTCACTACAATAGTAGAGTATAGTCTCTAATTCTGGTATACTTCAGGAATTTATCCAAATTGCAAGCTAAATTGAAAAGATATGACAGAAACTGTTCATCTGGAAATAATTGATATTAGAATGGTACATAATTTATGGCATAAATACAGTATTCATCCATCTAATGATTCAACAAAAATTGATGAAAATGTACAAAATGTTCCATTTCAACTTGTAATTAGCCTCTAGTGAAAGCTTTTAAAAGATTGTTAGGGAGATATTTATGAAAAGATACTAATGAGAAGATATGAAAAGATATTTATGAAAAGATGAACTAGAAATATCAGATTAGAATAGCAACTTAAATTACACTCTAAAGATTAAAAAACAATTCGTCCTTCTTTCATCATCAAGGATGGAACTACTAAAACCTTGGTTTTCTGAACATGCTGTATTTCATCAGAATTGAATTTTACAATAGAACGGTCTTATTATGCAAACATGCATCATGGGCAGATCCAGGGGGTGACTAGGTTGGCTCCCCCTTTTCCAGTCAAAAAAAAAAAAAAAAAAATCTTGGGCAAAATCCTGAGCAATAAGAATTTAGTAATTATCTTTGTGAATTGATCAAAACCATGTTAAACGATCTGGTATTGGGTGGCTTCTTCTTAACCCAATTGCAAGTATGCATGTGTGTCATGAAGTATGTACATATGGCTTGTTAATCACTGCAGATTGCAGAGCTAGCTAAACGTAAACATAAGCTAAATATACATGTAGACCAAACGTGGTTTTATATTAAATCATAGACAATCCTTCCAGAAAAAAGAGGTGTTCTAAACAACAAACTTTGGATAGTTTTTTTTGGGAATCAGAAGGATGTAGGACATCCTCACCTATCACGCAAGGACTTACATCCACTGTTTTAGATAGGAGCCTAGTCTTTAAATAATTAATAAAAAACCCACACCTTGGCCACTATAGGCGTAGATCAAGGATTGAAGAGGGGGGAGGTGTACATTCCACACTTTTTGACAAATTAAGAGTAAAATGTGTTTGAAAATTAAGCAAGTTTTGAGTCATTTTGTGGCCAATTTAAACCTTGAAATATGAAATATTTCAGGAGCTTTCACCCTTGACTCCAGCCAGGCTTTGTCCCTGGACCCCACCAGAGGCCCTTTAGCGGGCCCCTAAACCCCACACCAAACATCTTGCGATTCGATTGCCACTAATGCGGCAATATCTTCCCACAACATAAAATCACCCCCTCATGCTCTTCCTGACCACCCCACTTTTAGAAATCCCAGATCAGCCACTGTGCATGCTATGATATTGATGACAACTGTCAAGTTTTTCTGGAACTGATAAACAACACAGAGAATAATTGATATATCCATCCTCTTAAATTTGGTGATAAACACAATTGTTAATTTTAATAGGATGTAATTGAATTCAATATCTTAAAATGAAAAATATTCTTTTTCTAACCCCAAAAAATACTGCAGATGGAATGCCTTTGACAAAAAAGCTGCCCTAGTTTAAGACAGTGCTGCAATCATTCAATAAAAGAAAACAAACACCTGACCAAGTTGAAACCATGACCATGTGGGACCAAACCTGTTGGTGGCATCAGAAATCTTTAGTAATCTTTGAATCATGATATGAAACATCTGGTTGGTTTATTGCAAACATTTGTAATAAATTTGTAAAGGGGGGGTGTGAGGGGGTGCCTAATAATTTTTCCCAGGAGGGCCAACTACCCCCTCCCTTTCAATAATGAAGGTCTAATGAATTGATTTTGAAGAGTCAGATTCCATAGTTTCCTTTCTTCTAGAAATCTTTACTTTTGGCGAAATCTCCTTCAATTTTCGTAAAATTTCCTTTATTTTCGGCACATTTGTTTTTAATTTTCAAGAAGTTTCTATCAATGCTTCAATTTTCATGCAATTTCCTTTATTTTTGGAAAAAGTTCCTCAATTTTCGAGAAGCTGTCTTTTATTTTGGTAATATTTGCTACAATTTTTGTGCAATTTCCTTAATTTTCTTAAATTTGTCTTCAATTTTCAAGAAGTTTCCTTCCTTTTCGTGTAATTTCCATTCGTTTTCTGAAAATTTTCGAGGTCTTTCATTTTCGTAAAAAATTTGCTGCAATTCCTTTTCATGAAATTTTTTAAAATTTTTGTGCAACTCTCCTTCATTTTTGGGAAAATTTCTTTAATTTTTGAGGAGTTGTCTTAAATTTTCTTAAAATTTCCTTCAATTTTTGTAAGTTTCCCTCTCACACTAATTATATCTTTTAACTCTTCCACTCACATTTTTGTGAAAATTGCCCTAATTTTCAGGAAATGTTGCCAAATCTTATACTTCCAATCACATTTACAAATAGTTTTTGGACCATGATACGACACTCATACATTTTTTTACTGGGGTTTGTTGAGACAAATCATAAAATCTGCCTCCTCTCACCCCCCCCCTCCCCCTCTAATTTTGAATACTTTCTTATGCATGCTGCCTCTGCCCTAAACGCGACCTACTTCCAAATATGCCACTGAGTTAAAAGTGACTGTCATTTAGTCTGTCTGGAACAAGTTAGCTTATAAGTGCATGCAGTTAGCATTTTATCAATACCCACTTGACTTTTTTCTAATACATACTGAACAATCTATTTATCAAGTTGGGCTGAATTTTAAGAAGAATTATGAGTGGATGAGCAGATAAAAAGTAAAGCTTGCCTACAATAAAAGCCAATCCTATTATAGCAAAGCTATGGTTCTAATTTTAGGCATGATCAGTGAAAACAGCCATGATAAATGGCCGCCATAGCCAAACACAGAGACAGAAAATATATGAGCGGCATCTTGAATGATACGATGTCAGAGATAGTGCATTATGGTTCTTTAACTTCAAGGAATATAATTAAATAAGTGTTCATCAGGCAGAGAGCATTTGGCAAATATTCCACGTGAGTCACTACTCTAATCATGTTCTCTGATAAAATGTCAATAAGATCCATGTTCTACAAAATGCCACATAGGAAAGAAACTACCATAAAATACAGCAGTGAAAATTGTCTATTAGTCCAATGATGACAC
This sequence comes from Chiridota heheva, assembly GCA_020152595.1. Taxonomy (NCBI): domain Eukaryota; kingdom Metazoa; phylum Echinodermata; class Holothuroidea; order Apodida; family Chiridotidae; genus Chiridota; species Chiridota heheva. The sequence continues at coordinate 2,046,799 of JAIGNY010002621.1, forward strand.
TTGAATATCAATTGACCAGCCAATAGTTGCCAGTATTAAATCAAACTAGGAAATGAGTTAAAAGGAGTGACAGATATTCAAACAGGGTTATATGTCTAAGCACATTGCCAAAATATGTCCTCTCTGGCAGGGCCAATTTACACTTCTCAAACAAAGGGTCCAATATAGCTTCCAGGGCTAATGGTTGCTACAAGGCCATGACCTCAAATCAAACGGACATAATGCATAAAGACATTGCCAATTTCTTTTACGAATCTTCAAATTAAATCTTAAGCTTCTACGTTATATTTCTTTTTGGGGAGGGGAATATCATCAACCGCATACAACCAGATTAAGATCATAGCAACTAGTTCAAACTGCTTGTAGTTACTAGTTTGCCATAACAAGCAAGAAGCGCATACCCTCAGTGTGTCTACTTTAACTCATGTTTGTTTGCTTCTGGTTCCCCTAAAGGAAGGAACTACTTCTACACAGGAAAGTAAACAAAGCATAAAGAAAACCAAAACTGCAGATTGAAGTTAAAATAATTGTTCATGCTGCACTCATTCTTTGCTACCTTTGAGTGGGAAGAATCTGAATGCATGGACATAATAACAATTCTAATTTTGTTCTGTGGGATGCAAATTCAAGACTTGAAAATATATCAAAAGCAAATTATCAAAATGGTATTTTCTTCTGCCTGTAAAGTATTTCTTAAAAAATAACAACACAGTTAACTGCATACAATGCATACATTGTTATAGTTCATAATGATAATGAAAAAAGCCCTCAAGTTGTGTCTACAAGAAACGACAGTCTTAGTATGAATATATTGCCTGTTCTATTGTACATGAATTGCAATATTTAAAGTTTATTGGAGTAGGCCAAAATTGCTTTCTTGACCATTAATTTCTATTTTTAGAATAACTTTAGCATCCTGAAATAAACCACATATAACAGCAAGGGCCATTACACTATATTAACTACATGTATATAAATAACATATTGCATCATGCAGAAAAATACCTTACAGACTATTACACACTCAGCACTTAGCCCACAGGGCAAAATACTTCACCTAAACACAGCTCAGAAGCTGTTTATAGCAGCGAGAGTTAAATTAATCCATTACTGTGTTATACTATCATGGTCCTTCACACCTACATAATATCAAATTAAATTTTCATCAAAATATACTTAATCGCATATTTCCATCACACAATCCCCAGCACAAGCATCCATGGCAGATATCTCACCTACAATACTCAATTTAATCTGCGAATATGACCTACTTTGCAAACTTGTTCTCTGTGTCGTTTATCTGCAAGAAACGATCCATTCCATTATCATTCTCTGTATCTGGCATGTGGCACATCAATACAAGTTTAAAGGGTTTTCAAAAGGTATTCAAAAATTTCACAAAAATCACTAGGAATGAGCAATCAAAACATTCTAATCAGAGAAGTGGAAATTTTAAATCTTTTGATAATCAAAATCAATTCTGAAGAATATATCTGATTGGAATTAAGGCAACAAGTTCTTTCAAATTAAATTCATCATTTTGATCAATCAGTTTCTCATGAACAACATAATTTTATAGCACTCATCATCACATTAGCTTCAAAGTTTAAAACCCCTTCTTACATCCCCTCACCAATTAGAGCTCAAAGCACACACCAAAGCCTGCATTACAGGGCCATGGGGGAGGGTATTGCCCCTTGCCTGCTCACTGCATGGTGACAACATGAACAAGAAGTGCCCATAGAAAGTTCCTTCCACCTCTCTTGGGTTTCTCTTGCCCCTTGCCCTTTTGCCTGTAGAAAGGTCCTTCCAACTCTCTTGTGTTTTCCCTGCCCCCTTGCCCTTTTGCCTGTAGAAAGATCCTTCCACCTCTCTTGAGTTTTCCCTGCTCCCTTGCCTTTTTGCCTGTAGAAAGTTTCTTCCACCTCTCTTAAGTTTTCCCTGCCCCCTTGCCCTTTTGCCTGTAGAAAGTTCCTCCCACCTCTCTTGAGTTTTCCCTGCCCCCTTGCCCTTTTGCCTGTAGAAAGTTCCTTCCACCTCGCTGAGTTTTCCCTGCCCCTTGCCCTTTTGCCCATAGAAAGTTCCTTCCACCTCCCTTGAGTTTTTCCTGTCCCTTGCCCTTTTGAGTGTACAAAGTTCCTTTCATCTCTCTTGAGTTTTCCCCTGCTTCTTGCCCATAGAAAGTTCCATCCACCTCTCTTGAGTTTTTCCTGCCCCTTGCCCTTTTGAGTGTAGAAAGTTCCTTTCACCTCTCTTGAGTTTTTCCCTGCCCCATACCCATTAGTCCATAGAAAGTTCCTTCCACCTCTCTTGAATTTCTCTTGCCCATTGGCATTTTGCCTGTAGAAAGTTCCTTCCACCTCGCTAAGTTTTCCCTGCCCCTTGCCCTTTTGCCTGTAGAAAGTTCCTTCCACCTCCCTTGAGTTTTTCCTGTCCCTTGTCCTTTTGAGTGTACAAAGTTCCTTTCATCTCTCTTGAGTTTTCCCCTGCTTCTTGCCCATAGAAAGTTCCTTCCACCTCTCTTGAGTTTTCCCTGCCCCTTGCCCTTTTGAGTGTAGAAAGTTCCTTTCACCTCTCTTGAGTTTTTCCCTGCCCCATACCCATTAGTCCATAGAAAATTCCTTCCACCTCTCTTGAGTTTTCTCTTGCCCATTGGCATTTTGCCTGTAGAAAGTTTCTTCCACCTCTCTTGAGTTTTCCCTGCCCCTTGCCCTTTTGAGTGTAGAAAGTTCCTTTCACCTCTCTTGAGTTTTTCCCTGCCCCATACCCATTAGTCCATAGAAAATTCCTTCCACCTCTCTTGAGTTTTCTCTTGCCCATTGGCATTTTGCCTGTAGAAAGTTTCTTCCACCTCTCTTGAGTTTTCCCTGCCCCTTGCCCTTTTGAGTGTAGAAAGTTCCTTTCACCTCTCTTGAGTTTTTCCCTGCCCCATACCCATTAGTCCATAGAAAATTCCTTCCACCTCTCTTGAGTTTTCTCTTGCCCATTGCCCTTTTGCCTGTAGAAAGTTCCTTCCACCTCTCTTGAGTTTTCCCTGCCCCTTGCCCTTTGGAGTGTAGGAAGTTCCTTCTAACTCTCTTGAGTTTTCCCTGCCCCTTGCCCATTTGTCCACAGAAAGTTTCTTCCACCTCTCAAGTTTTCCCTGCCCCTTGCCCTTTTGAGTGTAAAAAGTTCCTTCCACCTCTCTTGAGTTTTCCCTGCCCATTGCCCTTTTGCCTGTATAAAGTTCCCTCCACCTCTCTTGAGTTTTCCCTGCCCATTGCCCTTTTGCCTGTAGAAAGTTCCTTCCACCTCTCTTAAGTTTTCCCTGCCCCTTGCCCTTTTGCCTGTAGTAAGTTCCTACCACCTCTCTTGAGTTTTCTCTGCCCCTTGCTCATTTGTCCATAGAAAGTTCCTTACACCTCTCTTGAGTTTTCTTTTGCCCCTTGCCCATAGAAAGTTCCTTCCACCTCTCTTGAGTTTACTCTTGCCACTTACCCTTTTGTCCATAGAAAAGTCCTTTCACCTCTCTTGAGTTTTCTCTTGCCCCTTGCCCTTTTGCCTAAAGAAAGTTCCTTCCACTTCTCTTGAATTTTCCCTTGTCCCTTTGCCTGTAGAAAGTTCCTTCCACCTCTTGAGTTTTCTCTTGCCCCTTGCCCTTTTGCCTGTAGAAAGTTCCTTCCACCTCTCTTGAGTTTTCCCCTGCCCCTTTTGTCTGTAGAAAGTTCCTTCCACCTCGCTGAGTTTTCCCTACCCCCTTGCCCTTTTTGCATTGAAGTGTTCTTGCTCACAAGATTACCAATTTTATTATATCTAAGCTATGAAATTAAGAAGCAGCCTACTTCATATTTTACAACTACCCCACCCCAATCTAATCCACAAGATTTATCAAACTACAACACTGACTTTCTCTATCTCCATTTTCTCCTTACAAAGTAAACTTCATTTTACATAGAATTCTGTCCTACTTTTCATGGTTGCAAACATTAGGAGTATCTTCAATATGATTTGTTGGTTTAATTTAGTTGGAATGTCACAAACATGACTGTGAAGATGGCAAAAGATTGATGAAGTATCACATACAGCAGTGAAAAGCAATCACCTCCACACATTTTTTCCCCTTGGGTTAGGGGCAACAGATTCCCTAGATTCGTCTGTAGATGATGAACACTATACAATGATTGGTATGTAAGAAAGTACCAAAGTAGTTTACTGGAACATCAAAATACAAGAAACAAATAAATCTGTCACTAGCTAATTCCGAGGAGCATTAAATCTGCTACTTAAAAGAATAACATGGTAATAAAAATTTGCTTTGTCATAAACACAAATGTTATGTAGTGAAGACTTGTGAGAGCAGATAAATTTAAAATGAGGGCAAAAGTGATCTAAGGCAAACTGTGCTGTAACAGTCGCTGGTGAACCCTATTAAGTTCTTGATATCTTTTGTTTTTAATATTAATTAAATCAAAACTGTTCATTTATTAGTCCACAAAGCAAATAACAATAATAACAAATTTAGACTATACCAAGGGCCAGTTATGTAGGGCCTACTTTATATCAGTCGCATTATACTAAGGAAAAGCAGATGTTTGTGGTACAGATGTGATATGGGTATATATTTATGTCTATGGCTATGGATAAGCAAATGGTGTCATTGGTGGTCATGTTAGATCTTAGTGCTGCCTTTGACACGGTAGATCATGAGATATTGCTTAGGGTGCTTAAATCTCATTTCGGTGTACACAATACTGCACTTCTGTGGTTTGAATCCTATCTGTCAAATCGTAGGCAAAAAGTTATTGTAAATGGATAATGCTCGTCTGAAAAATGTATACATTTTTCAGTACCCCAGGGTTCTTGTGGCCCCATACTTTTTACATTGTATGCCTCAACCATTTTCAGTGTGATTAAGAAGCATTCACCTAATGTCTCTGGGTATGCTGATGACCATAGGTTGTGGCTTAGTTTTAAAATCACATGTGCTTCTTCTGAATCAGAGGCTATTACTAAAATGTAAAAGCTGCCTAGAGGATGTTAGAAGGTGGATGCTTCAAAACAAGCTTAAAATGATTGATGCCAAAACGGAGGTTATTTTGTTTGGCACTACTCAACTCAATAAATTGACCCAAAAATCTGTCAAAGTGGGTGGTGGTTTAGTTAATGCTGTCCATTGTTTTCGTGATCTAGGAGTGTGGCTCGATAGCAACTTAAACTTAAAGCAGCACGTTATAAAAAAGGCAGGTCTGCATTTGTAAATTTGTACAACATTAATAAAATAAGAAATATGTTGACAAACAGTGCAACAGAGACCCTAATTCATTCATTGGTTCATTCACACATTGACTACTGCAACTCTCTCTTGGCTGGTATGCCACATTGCTTAATTCAAAATGTCCAAAAAATACAGAATTTTGCGGCACGTGTTGTAACTAAATCAAACAAATATTGCCATATTACTCCCTTGTTATATTCACTACATTGGTTATTGGTTGAAATGCGTATAAGATATAAAATACTTGTTCTTGTTTTTAAATGTATCCATATAATGGCCCCAAAATATCTTCAAAACTTAATAATTTCATCAAACACCACTTATGATCAAAGAAACAGATCCGCAGTCTGGCTTAATGTACCCAATATTTCATGTATTACTCTGGGGGGTAGGGCATTCTGCAGACTAGGCCCACTTTGGTGGAATGATCTCCCACTTCAAGTAAGAAAAATCAATTGTCTTCACATGTTTTTGAAATCAATCAAAACACATTTGTTTATGGTTTATTTTAGTAAGTATGTATTGTATTCATGTTATTTTTTGTAAAGCGTTTTTGAATATGCTTGTATAGAAAGGACGCTATATAAATGTATTATTATTTATTTACTTGATGTCACTATCATGATGTCATGTCACATTCTCTACATTCTGAGTAAATAACCTTGATTTGTTTTTCATAAAATACTAGGTAAAGGAAAGCCATCATAAATGCCTTCTCATCAATCGATTATATAAAAATACTTGCACCCCCTTTGACCATCTGGCCCCTCATGTCCCTTTTTCAGTTTTTACCCCCCAGGTTGCAGTTTTGGCTTTTGTGTTGTGTAGTGATACTGTGTGCATTGCAGTGATTCCCAAACTTTGGAAAATCTAGTCACAATTGAGAGATGTTGTTATTTCATATTCTGAAATGTTTTAGTCAATACATTTATTTCATGCATGAATAAAAAGCCATTTTATAGTATTACATATGCTACAGAAACTATATATCCATACTTTCCATTATAAAATGAGTAACTACCATAACAACAGTTTGTCATTTTCAGCCACAAGGGTCTACAAGATTGGTGAGCCGTAAACGTTTTATTTAACCTAATACTGAACAATACTTCAAATTGCATTTCTCTTGACTGCAGATCGTCATAGATAAAAGCAATTTCAACAAATTCATCTTACTTCACCCTATGTTACGTTAGACAGAAGACTAATACTTGCTGAATAAAACTGGACATATATGTTCAGATGTTAGATCTCCTTCATTTCTTTTTTAAAACTAATGGATTTTGACGCCTTTTCTCTTAACTTTTGCAGGAAATTTGTATTGACACTATGTTTAAAATGAAATATGATACTCCTATGTTCACTGACTTTTGTCGGATTTGTCTGCTTGAAATAGAAATTTGTTAACTTTAAAGGAACTTAGTACAATCTTATGTGAAATGTGCTAACTCGAGCTAGTAAATCACAGCTAGAGGTCACATGACTTCAACTAGTTTCATTTTGCTCTTTTTCTTGCTACTTTATGTTCTTGATTGGTTAGGTTCTCTCTACAGCTCGAAAAAAAATATGATTGTATGAAAAATTGAACTCAACTTACATTTAAACTAACAGAAAATGAGCTGGTTCATTCTACAACAAACTTTGATGTACATGTTAAACTCTTTCTTGACCATGTACTGAACTAATCCTTTAAATACTAGAATTTACAACATTACATTACATAGATGCAAGAATAATATCAGATCACTTTTCACAATGACCAAACCAGTTGAAGAGAACAAATTGGATATGAAAAGAAGCAAAAGTAATAGCATCACTGAATAAGCTGCCCTGAATAAAGTGAATTAACTCAATAAATATGAGACAAACTTATATTTTTTCCAGAATTATTTTCTTCTTCACCAAATGCATATTCTATGCTTTGATTTCAGTCATGCACAGTGTGACATTTGACAAGAGAAAAAGAAATTACAACAAGCCATGCATACACTGAGCAAAATGGAAAAATTATTTGGTACATTTGTGCTTATTAAGTAGAAATTCCATGTTTCTCCAGCAAAAAGGTGTTCTTTCAAATATGCCTCTAGCAGTTTTTAGCAGAAGATAAAACCAAATTTCCCCAATGAATCATGTAAGAAACTCAAGAGACTGGACAGATTTATTGTAAAATGTTTAACAAATCAATGAGATAACGATATATTGATGGCTTAAAAGATGTATTCTTTTAATTATACCTAGGAAGTATGCCTTTTTCAAAATCCTGGTAGTTTAAGACGAATAATTATAATTATAAATAATTTTTACATCAAAACCTGACTTTCCACCAGCATCATATTCATCTAAAGGACATGTGGCTCCTAATCATATTTTGCCCCCTCCTTCCCTCCCACCACTACAAGTGGCATAACATCTTACCTGGGGGACTGGGGAAAAAGATTAGATAGGGCCCTTCAATTTAGTGAAACAATCAACTGTGACATGAGTATATGTGGGTCCAGGGATCCATTCTTCAGATGGGGATCAAAGGTTAAACGTGGAAATGTCCACTAAATAGCAATAATTCAAGAGGGCAACTTTCTCCCAGTTGCACAGCCAGGATTTCAACAATAGGGAGATGGTGGGGGAATTTTGCTTTTCAAGAATAATTTACCTTATAGACCTTTTGCAAGAGAAGAATAGTTTACCCACTACCATCTATATGAGCAATTATGAAAAGCGAAAAGAAAAAAAAAATAAGATTTTGTTGCAAAGTCTAAAAATTTGAAGAGCCCCCTGCAACCTTTACCATGGACCTTCATATTACCAAACTGAGAACCTTTTCTTTCTTGACATTATTTCTACATCTGACACTCTTTTTTTGAGTCTAAGGGGGTGTCCAACACCAAACCCCTTGGCTACACCTCTGTGGGCCCCTCTTTCTAATGGAATTCCGTAGGTTAGTTTTTTATAGTGAAATTTTCAAGTACGATATGTACATTCTATACATGTACGATTCTATACATGTTTGAGAAAGAAATTGCATTTTGGTTTTTAAAAAATTGCTTAAATTTGGTTAAAATGGCCTAAATTTGTTGATTAAAAATTTGTAAGTTGCCCAAAGTTTGATAGAGACATAAGTCAAAGATGATTGATAAATGACCAGATTGGCTTAAACTTTGGATAAATTTGGTTGAAAATGACCAAAATTTAATTAGAAATCGCCCAAATTTGCTTTAAAACACCAAAATTTGCTTATAAATCATCCAAAGCTTGTTAGAAATAGCCCGAATGTGGTTGAAAATGTCCTGATTTGTTTACATTTTGCCTGATTTGGTTGTAAGAGTTCCCACTATTTTTTTATTTATCATTATAGAAATCACAGTTAAAGGTGCTTGTATGGCATAGTGTGTTAAAACTCGTAAATATGTATTAGTTTAAGTCGTCAAAATTTAGTTGAAAATTGTCAATTTAATCAAATTGGCTTTAGTCATTCACTTTTGTCAGTTTGTTTGACAGGGTCACTAGAAGTATTGGACATTTTTTTTTGTAGAAGTCTAATTAAAAAGTCATATTTTTCGCACTCTATCTGGCGTTGAAAGCTAGATACATCACTACCACCCAAGTTGCCATGAAAAGTACAGTAATGTAATGCAATCATGACGACAAATTTTATTAAAGGCACCAACACACATATGTTTTCTAGACCCTATCCACCACTGGTTCTACATAAAATTATTTGAACTCTTACAAACTAAAAATCAGGCTAATTTTTAATATTTAATGTAATGTAATTTTTGGCTCGGCCCGGGGCTCTGCCCCCTGTAAACCCCCCAGTGTTACACCACTGACCACTACCAAAAATATAGATACATCCATCTTTCAAAATTAACATATTGTTTTTACTGAAAATAGTGAATTTTCTAATGCGTGGCAAATATCAACAATTGTTTCAGTCAATTAACAACATGCTTAGGTCTTTTGTATATACCACATCTACAATCTAATTTTCAGTCATAACTTTCAATCATAATTTCAAGACATACAAATATGCTTATTTGTCATATGATCGAAACAAAATGGAACTGCAAAAATTTTCCTGCTGGGAATCTATAGTTATTAGATCAAAAGCAGCATCTTTTGAGATATTTGTATTTGATTATAACTAGATTTTGGAATTGATGCATACTGCCTTCAATAATGGAATAGCACAGACTGTAAGGATGAGACTCATTACTTTCGAGATATAGCAATAATATTAAAGAATCTTCCTTCACTGCTAGCTAAAAAGCAAGGAGTTCTTCCAAATGATAAATCATACGTCAAACTACATGTTATTTCTTTAAAACAATTAGTACCAACGTTGTGGTCAATATATTAGATTCATACATGGGATTTCTCTGAATAAATGTTACGAAGCTGAAATGGGTCTAATGGTCAAAATAATATGACACCTAATGGTTAAAATAATATGACACCTAATGTAAGTCCAACTTTGACAATAATATCTTCCGTAAGATTGGTTATCATTCATGTCTTCAACTCATTCTTTTGATCCAGGACCACTTCACCCTGACTGCCTTGCCTATCCAGCATATGCACGACATAGAACAATATGATTCCTTCAAGTTTAGTTCATGCTTTACAAAAGTCTCTGCTACTAAAGGGAGCAAATAATTCAAATAAGACATCTCTTCCATGGGGAAAACATATCCATGCATACTTGGATTATTTTAGGCCTTAAATGAATACAGGTCAATAAACACCAAAATTTGATTTATCAAGAAAATATTACTCAGTCCATGCTGAGAGCAATATCAGGTAATACTAAGCTTCACTGGAGTGTTGAACATCAGTAAAAGCAGTGGGGAGTGTTAGATTCTCATCGATGGCAAATATGCAATTAGCCAATATTCAAATTAATATATCAGATGTTTCACACCTCTGAGGAGAGACGTGTAATTGTGGGTTTATTACCTAAGCTCTTTTACTTGTACTTAATTCTCAACACTTGACTGCCACATCGCTAAGACACAATAAAAGTGCCAATCCAGTGACTGGTGAATGTTAATGGATTTATGGTGGATTATAATAAAGTTATAAGAAACAAAGGAGATTTTAAGTAAGAAGCCAAGGCGGTATCTAAATTCTTAGTTCACACCATTATTTTGGAAGAAAATTTACAAAAATTTGGTGGCATTTAGTCTTTTATTCAACAAACACATTATACAAATATACGAGTATGTGTAATGGGGATTTAATTGAGGTGTAAAGAGGAGAAAAAATAAATGAAATGCTTTTGCTATTTCAAAAGAAAAAGCCAAAGATTGCTAATAACTATCTTTTGCCATGATTTTTACCAATTACAAAACATCTTCGAGCTCCTGATTGGGATAGATAGACCAATCAATCTCTGGAATGACATTGACAGTGCAAATTGTTTAATTATTTTCATGCATTTCAAATTTAAAGCAGTCTTCTGGATGATCCTACTTGTTAAGGCAATATTTATGATAATTTTTTGATAATACATCCAAAGTTTCCATTTTTTAAGAATCCTTATTAAGCTTCCTTGATATGAGTATGGGTAAATTTTCATAGATACATGAAAACAAATCCTACAGTTTATCACATCGGTGATTGTGTGTGCATGCGAGCAACAAACAAACAAACCGCTTGGTTATCAAGTTTTTACACCTAGAATTAATCGTTTTTTTCTTGTAAATCTTGGCATTTTTTGTACTTGAGTCTGATATATTAGCGAATTTCGTTTGGATCCATTGCATTAGCGATCGTATTTTGCCAAACTGAGTCTGTTTGCCAGCTTCTGTAACTTTGTTGTTACTGTAAGATGTCGTTAGGTAAGTCTGTAAGTTGTACTTTCTATGCTGTGTAAGTGTGTTACTGTACCAGGTGAACAGAGATGGAAGAAAAACTGAACCAATGTCTGTAAAGTTCCTTCCCATTCTCGCTTGCACGCCATCTATTTTTTAGTCATTTTCCCTTTTTGCGAGTGCACCATCATTTTACTGGTTGTTTCGCCGGCTTATTATTCATAGGTTTTACCTTACTTCTTTGTTCCCATATCACAAAACCGCAGACCAAGAACGCACCCCGTGATCAGTATTTTGCCTGGACACATGCAATTTAACTCATTGCAGAATGAGCATGTTGAAATGAATTGCAGAGATTTTAATTTGTGTTTTTTGTACTTTCCTGCTGTCTGTGCGGATCTTTCGTTGTAGCAGGTGTTACAGGTGAGTTATAAGCCTGACTTTGTTACATTTTGATTCTTTCTTACTATTTGTATCGAGAGATATTAAAGTTTTGTTGCGAGATTTTATGTAACGGTAACTGTCCAAATTGATATACACGAACACCCGGTGTTAATAAATGATCCTGTACTTTATAAAGAAGTTTGAGGCTGATATTACCAATTTAGGTATTTGCTATTGTAGGAACAATTGTTTGTCATCAATTTAAATTATGAGATATATCATAAACGGTAAGAATACGTCAAATTGATTTGTATTTCAAAACTGTCAGTTTAACAAACGACTGAAGCGCCGAACCTAAGCTAAAGAAGGGTTTCTTAGAACTTTTCATTGAGAATATGCTGCTAAAACATGGGTCACGCTGATTGGTTTAACAAGTCATGAATATTCATGAGTCGCCGTGGAGCGAGGGATTCAGTGTGTTCACGGATTATACTGTCACCTTCTTTTATCAATATCGATTACTTCAATTATCTTACTCTCTCTTATGTAGTATTGTGATAAATCTGCGGTGTAGGAAAGAAATTATTATGTTAGATGTTTAGGTTACAGGGTGAAGCAAAGTGGTAGAGATAGGAGGCTGGACCTGTTGACACTGATGAATCATTGAGGCAAGAGTGGTCATAATCACGTTAGTATGCTATGTATTATGTCCTATGATAATCGGCTCGGTAATTAACTTCTTAGAGTTATCAAAACGTGAAAATGTTGGATTGATGAGGAAGGTTTTCACACATCATTGTTAATGATATTATAAACATCCTGGTAGAGGGTCTTTCAGGTTGTATTCTTTGACCCATTATTTGTTAAAGGGATACAGAAGTTTGCGATCTATTATTGTATTCACTTATTTCCTATCTGATGTAAAGGTTTTGGCTACAATAGTCTTGCAAGTATCTGAAGTTTTATGTTGACTAAGATTGAAATGTATAATATTATTGTTGTATTCCAGATCAGATGAAGTTGTATCAGATGTAAACATTACAATATGATGGAATCACCAGACTTGTTTACTACAATTCTTCTTTAAATCCATATTGTTATTCATCTGTCCATTTTCATAGTTATTTATTCGTCCATCATTCATGTTTATATTGCCTATTATTCTGAGACAATTCTTTGTGTCTGATTATTTGTACAGTCACCGACGTAAGGGATAGTCAAACAGACACTGTTGTGACAGATCAAGGAAATAAAGAGATAGAAAGTCTAAGTGATGGTCAACTTGTTGTCCTTTCTAAAGTCGTGTGACGTGACCTTAGGACGCCCTCCATACAAATAAAGGACGCCCTCTGCCCCCAATTCCGGCTCCATTGTTCAGAGCGGTTACAATGACAATGACTTCTCACGCTTAAGAGTGAGCATGCTGCGGGAATGTTTAAGCACCTAAGCCCGTTATTCTAGGGTGCGTGGCCCTTTAACTTCATCATGCTCCAGTTAAATATCTTTTATAAGAGTTGTTCAACATGTCTTCTAAATACATGGCATCATATTAAGTAACTTCATTCTTATTGAATTCTAAAATATTAATAAAATGGACATAAAATAATTACATTCATCAACCTTAATCCTTCCAGTCTTGCAACTTTTATGAGCTCAAGTTGCAAAATCAGAGAATACTTAAAATAGCAGTATTCCAGATTAAGATGTGAAAGAAAGTAAGTACAGAAAAATAACAGGTTGCCCTAATTTTATTTTTAATGTCAAAATGATTAATTATTTAATGAACATGACAGCTTAAGATAAATATATAATTGTTTGGAAAACATTTATCAGCTACATGATGTGATAAATGACAAATTGTTTCTTGTAATGAAATATATTGATTTTTAAAATCCTTGAGAGACATACCGCAGCTTCTTGTAAGCTTGCATAAATGATCTGTCCTCTGGGCATCATCAAACATTTAAAGAAACTGCTTATGACATTATCAAACTATTAAAGCCTTATTAGTAGAACTAAAAAGACACATAATAACATGAATGTTGATTACCTCTGCCAATGAAGTTAGACGGAGTTGATGTTTTCGCCTCTGTCTGTTTGATTGTCATCAAGATATCTCAAGAACTGATAACTGGATTTGGATCAAATGTGGTGTGTGGTTTTGTTACTGCTTAAGAAAGAAGCAATTAAAATGTGAGACAATGGAATAGGGGAAGGGTGCAAATGGAGGGGTGGAGACAATCTAAAGTGAGTTTGTCTGTCATGAAAATATCTCAAGAACTGATGATTGGATTTGGATTAAATTTGATGTGTGGTTTTATTATTACTTAAGGAAGAATTTATTTAAATTTGGGACGTATTGATACAAGGGAAGCGTAGAAATTGAGGGGTGGGGATGTTTAGGGTAAGGTCTGTCAAGACACAGTTGAAACTTCCCAATGGAATGTAATGAACAATGAATTAACACCATGAATAGAATCCAACAATAAGTTTTCTGGACTCATTGAAAATTAAATCAAGTGGTCTGTAATTAATAAAAACAATTGATTTCTGTCATGAATGGAAAATGATGGAATGTGAATCTTAACTGAATGGAACTCAAGCAATGAATGCTTAACCTGAATGAAAGTGCAAACAATAATATGGCCCAAGAAAAAATCAGTCAAAGAAAATTTTCAAGTGTTTAGAATGCAAATGATCCTTACAGATCAAAACTTGGGGACGAATCATGGTGGGCCTAGGATTTCTGAGGTAGATTATAGTGGTATAATGGGGATATCAAATGAACTCTTTAAAACTATTCTAGTCATGTTGGAATAGTAATGGGGGCGGAGGTATGTACTCTACAGAATGCTGATATTCTAGTTTTGTATGTATTTCTTGGAGTAATAAGAGAACTGTACTTCTACATAAAAAGCTAAAGAAACAGAAACAAAACTTGGCTTGCCTAATTCAGAGATACTTTTAATATCTCTCTCAAAACCTCAAGGGAGGGGTGTTCATAAATGCATGCTGAGCGGATAGTTTTCAAGAATCAATAATTTAACATGCAACGTATCACATACACACTTGTGCTTTCAAATGCGACAATCACTCATCTTATCTGGATGAATTCCGTAATACAGTATCTGACCCGTGGTGGGAAAGTACAAAAACATGTGAAGTCTCCTAGTCAATAACCTAATAGAATTTGTGATATTCATACTGAGAAAGTATTGCTAACTTGTCTTGGAGCTTTGCAAATTTGGTCTTTCCTTTGAAACATTCCCTTCGGCTATAATCATTTTCTATTAAGCAGAAAGCCAGGCATATAACATATAGATATTAAACCTACCATCATGAGAGAGATTATGTTGCTGTTTGCTTCATAAATTCATAGCATTTTGATACAAGGGAATGTTCTGGCGCCTCAAGTTAAATTACAAATTAAACATTGAGTGGTACGTGACATTCATGCTGTTACTCATCATGATGTTTTGGTCAAATTTTAGAGTTCACTAAAGTCATTTAATTTCATTTCAAGGTCATTTTATAGTCAGCATACTACCTCTTCAGTTTGCTTCAGGAGTTGACCTAGCTGGACAATTACAATCTTAATGCAAGTCTTGTTTGAAATTGTTTGTAATAAATAATGAGAAGCATATATATCTGATGGATTGTGACTACTCAACTGCTAAGCAACTCAACTCTTCAAGGAAGTGGTATTAGCAATACTAACTTAGCAATACAATAACATACAGCAAATTTAAGTGCTTTTTCAAATAATTGATTAAAGTTGACCTCTCCAAATCAATGATATATTTGGCCTTCTTGCTTGAGATTGGGCATAAATCAGGCCAAGGAGAAACTGGAAGTCAAACTAACGGACAGTGACTGGAAATTTTTTGTAAATTGTTTGTTAAAACTGTATCCAAATTTTCAAACAGTTGAGGCCAAAATTGATACAGGACATTGGCTCCGTACATTGGTCAGGCAACATTTTCTTAATGTTATTTATAAAGATTTTAGCATATTTGACCTTTTTTTATGTTATTAGACATTTCAAAAGATATGTTGGCATAAAATGTCAATTAAATTCATGCAACTGTAAACATGTTGCCCTCAACAAATTATTTTTCTATGACCCTATCGCTACCCCCACCCCTATTATTTTTCCTATCGCTACCCCCACCCCCCCCCCCATTCTTCCTGCTCTTTCATAATTTCAATTCTTTGCAATGTTTTTTGTTTGTCATTCTTCAGGACATAACATCCAGCTATCACTCATTCATCTCATTGATTTTAACACCGGGAAACCATCTTGAGAAAATCAATAAAGTAACATTAAGACATGAACAAGTTGAGGTCTGAAGACACCACTTGTAATCAATTACAGGCTCATAGGTTCCTCCTCACATCCCAGGGGAGGGAGGCTGATGGTAGTAGGGGCGTCAAATTATCTGATTGATCAGAGACAGCTATATATATTCCAGCACTTTGCAATTGAAATTGGAAATAACTTCATATAGTTTTTACAATCTTAGTCGTCATGAATTTGTCACAAAATTATGGAAATTAAAAGAAATGGTTGAAAGGAACCAGTTCAATTTTATGATTAAAAAATATGTTTGATGAATTGAATGTTACTCTCCGTCTTTCTAGAAGATCCAATTTAGAGGCTTGTGCATTATTCATCTTAATATGATGCAATTTCCACTGTGTGAACATACAATGAAATTGGTAATGTATGTATCATGTTGATTGATTAGCTATGACATTGCTAATACATTGCTTAATTCCCCAAAAAACATCAATTACTATATACTGTAGGGATAAATAAGGGCCTTCCATTACATATGTGGAGGAAAATAAAATCACAACTACTTACAACATTTCCTTAACAATACAACCATCTCCTTCATGATATTCGCACCATCTATTGCAAAAGATGTCATAAGCTTAGGAATACAAACATAGCCCAAGGAAATAGGTTTTTCCACTGCCTTAAATTTGCCAAACCTATATGGTGAATTCAAATCACTTAATCTTACACATATTCATTTTTCTTTTAGGATACTTTCTAGTTTGAAATTGTGTTTGACAAGCACATAAAATCCTAAGTTAGAGGCTGTGTTAAGCCTGCTTGACAAGAGCTTAACTGAGGTGACTAGCTGTCAAACACAGAAAGTGGTTCTTCACCTCAGCTAAGATGCAGAAATCCAGTGAGAATTCTCCCTGATTCAACTTCACTAAAATCAATATTTAATCTGATATGGTACAAACTGTAGGGAAATACAAGAATCAGCATGCTTTACACAATCAAGAAGTACGATATGATTAAATTAGCTTTCAAAAGACAACTTTCTGAGTGGAATTGAAAAGTAAAAGTCAGTTAAGGGAAGACAAATTACCCTTGAGAAGAACGGCATAAATGAAAGTTTGAGATAATTGTTCCTTCGGGAATTGAAATATGAAGAACAAGGAGAGATTGTGCGTGCAAAGCATGCTCCCATATTCATGTTTTGCACACATTTAATAATCACTAACTACAAGCTGCCATCAAGAGTTCAAATATTCTCCCAAAAATTTGATTTCAACTGAGAGCCGTATCAAACCGAATATACAATTTTCACATCTTCAGGGTTCTGAAACAGAATGCTTACATCCTATTAAAACTTTTGGTCATTCTTTATTACCAGTTGATAGAAAAATTATATTTCCTTCTCTAAAGTCTTGTTTCAATGTGCATAAATTACATGCTTTGCTTTGAGAGTTCCTACCATATCATAATAAGAGAGTTCCTGGCCACAACTTGGTAAAATAAGACCTATGTTTCAAATACATAATGGTTCATGTTACTCATTTCTGTTGTGAAGGTAATTGTCTATGTAGGGTTTTTTATATTTTATAGTTTGATAAACATGAGCTCACTATGAACGTACAATTTGATAAATATTTGCTTGCACAAGCATGCAGCATGCGTGTGACAAGCTAACATTTTGAGTTTGTCGCAAAGCGTGCGGAGTGTAAGCTTAAAATTTCTGTAAGGGTAACGTATCAGCATTGAGATAATTATCAACCATGCATGACTTTTCTATCTTTTAGAAGAATGTTCATTTTTTTCTTCAAACACATTGAGAAGGAAACGCAACATTTAGAGAGTTCTAATTTAACTGTATAGCAAAGTCTTCAGTTTTAAAATACATAGTGTCTGTAACCATTCAGACAGCTAGACAAAGTTCCAATTATTTTTATAGAGTATAGATATGTTTTTCCATGTATTTACACAATAGGGATCTTCATTCTCTGATCTTCCCTGTGGGATCTGTGAGACCAACACCTATTGTGGATTATCCCATATTTACCTGTTACTGTACTCCAAGAGTTCTACAAGATACTGTACAGCATGGAAAACATTTTGAACACATTGTCTAGAAGAAACTGTAACATCTGATAGCATCATATCAAGCGGCAAAAGTACTTAGGAATCAATTTCAGATATAAACTGATTACAAATTGAACTGTGTCATCTCTATCTGGTTCGCAGAATGGCCGTCAGGTTATACGTTTGAAGAAATGATGGGCTGACTGTCAAGTAGGCCTACTGCACTTCACATTTCAAGAGGTCTTTTACATCATAGAACACAGAAAAATTTGGCCACTTTGAGATTCAAGTGAATTTAAAGCAGTTTCATATGAAAATTTACTCCATATCCATCTTGGGTTGATATGGAAAGCAGTAACAAGTAATGCTCAGACCATGCATACTGGATTGACTCAATTCAGTTAAAAACAATCACACAAATCAAACTGTCAAACCAAACAGTTGAATAAATATGTTATGGTAGTTGTACTGTATATGTTATGGCATATCTCCCAGATTTGTATTATTTATACAAATACACATACACATTTCTGACATTTCAGATTTGTCATGACATTATTATTTTTCATTTCAGCTGATCTGCTTATGTACAGGGGACAGGACAAGATTAATTATGAACATGAAAGATGGTAGAGACCAAAGTTTGATATACTGGTCAACACGCCCGTGCACCTGCACCGAGTAACTTACTATGACCAAATGTAAAAAAACAAGAATATTGTATGTATGAAGTACATGCTTCGGTGTGTTATGGTATAGTTAACATGACGGGTTTAGATTCTTCAACACGCATTCAAGAAGTTTGCAGGAGGAGGAGGGGAAGGGGGAGAGTCAAGGTAAGTATATGGGGGAGTCAAGGTGACTATATATTTCATTGTTGGTCAAATGATAAAAACAACACTTTATTTCTAGATGTAATTCTAAGCCCACAGTATAATAATGATGACCATTTCACATTGCTTTTCAGCCCAAATTGTTTTTCCACTCCTTTTGAAATATCCATGCCCCTACCAGACCAGCTACAGGAATGTGAGGCCCCAAAGAAAACCTCAGATTGGGAGGCCCTTGATATTAAACATGGGGAAATTTAAATATCGTTCCCCTCCCCTCTCTGTCATGGTACACAAATAGGTCTATACGCAAATCTATATTACATTGCAAGTGATGGTCATATTGCAGATGTTACTCCTGAAGGCAAAGATACCC
Organism: Chiridota heheva; assembly: GCA_020152595.1. Classification (NCBI taxonomy): domain Eukaryota; kingdom Metazoa; phylum Echinodermata; class Holothuroidea; order Apodida; family Chiridotidae; genus Chiridota; species Chiridota heheva. The sequence goes on from JAIGNY010002621.1 coordinate 2,065,817, forward strand.
ATTCAACAACAAAAAATTCCCATCCATTTAATGCTTTTGTTATTTCATTTCTGTGCTTGATGTGCTAACTTACTTTGGTGATATATCAATCCAGGCTGACCTGACTTTATTCAGACTACATGAGATATGATCTTGAAAATAACCTATCAGTCAGTACATCTCAAAGGTTTAAATATCACAGATCAATAAAAAAAAAGAGGGTAAAAATACTTTAATAGTATGAAGCAGGCAGGATTTTGCACACCACCTGACCTCAGAGCAAACAATCAATAATTGACCCGGTTTATCTTCTTCATTTTTTATATGTAATTTCAGATTTTCATTTGAATTTTTTTAGTTGGGATTATCTAGGCTTCACTATATATTCTACAAAATTGTACATATGTAAACCAAAAGTCATATGATGATGTTTTTGCAAAATGTTAGACAAGCAAAATCCAGAAAATAATTGTGCAAAGATTAAAATGACATATATAATAATAAATACATGTTTAGAGACTTTTTTTAGGATCCAATTAAACCTAACCTAATGTAAGTTCCTAAATATAAATTCAACGATATGAATGCAATTAATGTATAATGAGACCTCTTAGTTCATAATATTTTCATATCACACCACTGCCAGGACTTTGCAAATGGTCCATTCAAGTTCCTGCATAATGACAACTAAATCAAATATAATTAGTTTTTTTCCTTCATCCTGTAACATTATATTTCCCGCTGAGATGAAACAATAAACTTGCTTACTTATTAATTTTGAAAACATTAATAAGCCTTTCAAAATTGAAATAGCTAATTTAGTAGAATTGTAAAAAATCAAACAAACGTCAATCAAAAATGAGTAGGACAATATTTGCAAAGTTGAGTTAATTAAGCAGTTAATGTTATATAAGATTATCCAGAGACCCTGAAAATTTACAACTAATATTTCAATTCAGGGAAAAATTGATATTCTTGACATAATTCATGACTTCAGCATGTGCTTCACACAGTGGCGTAGCCAGCATTGAAAAAGTGAGGGGGTCCGAGAAGGTCCTAGACCCCCCCTGCCAAGACGACAAATTTAGCCTACTTTTGTGGGCGATGTTGATCTAATTTTTAAAATAAAAAAATGTATATAAACAAAAACAACAAGTTTATCCCAATTTTTGAAATTTCAATATCCTTAAAAAAGTGTGTGTGTGGGGGAAGGGGGGAGGGGGGTCTGGATCCCCATTCCCCCTGTGGCTATGCCACTGGCTTCACATGCAAAACATGTCTCACGAATTCACTTTTCATGGAAAAATCATAAGATTTGTGGCCAGATATACAAGTTAAAAAATTTCTCGTAGAGATGACGTACAGTCAAGAATTAAATTTCAGTAAAAGGTGGTATATTCAGTATCTCAAGTCAGATTTCCGACTAGAACTTTAAAAGAGACTCTTGCAATACTACTATCAATTCCACATAAAAGGGTAATATTAATATTCCTTCATGATATGTTATAGATTATAAGTATAAATGTCTGTTACTTGGTAAGATTGGTAAGTAAACCATTTTTAAGACAGCTGTATATTCTAACAACATTACTTGAACTCAAACAACATTTTTTAAGTGATTAAATTTTGAGAAATTATGTCATTCATTTAATTCCCTAATATTCAAGTAATGCATGTAATGGTCCGTAACAAGATGAAACTTATTAAGCACAATCAAGATTTAAAACTATTGAATCATGTCTTAGCGTTAATAAGAAGAAATTCTTAAGAGACAGCATCAATGAAATATGAGGAGAAGAAAGACACAGATGAGTCTTCTCAAATTGCATCATGTTCACCAAACAAAATAACAAGGAAATAGCCGCCAGAGGGATGTCTTGGACTCAATTCTGTGAAGAGACAGTGAACGGGAGTTGTATCAGATGGCAGCCTCTTGAGAACCCTGCTCGTGTTATGGCTTTGAAGAGTTTGTTATCTTCAGTTTGGCTTTTAGAAGGAATACATTTCTCTGCATGATGGGACTGGGACATGATTGAAATCAACATTAAAGCAGAATAGACACCATCAAAGTTTGTAGACCCCAATTAAACAGATTCCGATTAATCAATTCTACAATCTGAGTTCAGTATGTCTAGCTTCCAAGTTATATTGCTCATCAAATTGTAATGATTTTTTTGGATACATGCAAGATTTTTATGCTTGAAAAAAAAAGTTCCTTTGAAATCTTTATCATCTGAAAATGATGAAAATGTATGTGCTTCCCTCTTAGCTGTAGAACTGGGGTTCTGAATCAGCAGCTGACATTTAGGGAGCAAATACAGGAGTAAAAACAACTAGTTTACATCATAGAGAGGACTATACCCAGCAGCTTCTGAAATCCTCTGTACCTTCAAATTAGGCAATTAGGTTTGAAGCACTGCAAAATCTCAATTTTTTTATGGGGACCGTTTGCACTTTTTTATATCCATAGGCTACTAAATGTATATTAATGTTTGATAAAAAGTAGTTTAAGCTGCATTTTATGTGTCCATGTAGATCTCTCAGACAAATTATATTCATTCAAAATGTTATAAGTTGAGCAAAATGTGAATTAACACAAAAAGTCACAGTTGTGGGGTTTTAACCTTGAGGATCCTGGATGTTGTTATGTTCCATTTCTATCACATTCCATGCACAATATGTCAGTGCCTATGTTTTGCTACACAATGGCAAATAAGACTTAATCTAATTAATGAATTGCATTCTAGCTAAGAAGAAGCCATTTTTGCACAAATGGCATGCATAGCCTAATATTCTACTGAAATGCTAACAAAAGAATATAGAAATATACCTCTTGGGAAGAATGAAAATGGCATGTAGATTTAATTTACAGTTGTACCATTAATCATATAGCACATTTATACAAGCTATCAACATATTATAATCAGTTCATCCCATTTACAATTTTGATGCACTAGAATGTATAAAACAGTATTAGTTGTTTGTACTACTCTTAATGTTTACAAAGGCATTGGTAGCAGTTCCTCCATCTCTACACCAAAGAACTATCTTCATACACCAAACGTGTAATGAACTCATCTTTTTGTAAACAAAACATGCACTAATATCAAGAGAGGTTTATGTCCCCATCTCCAGCACAGGATACCCCCCCCCCCTCCCCTACCTCCATGGAACACACATCCATTTTGTGTGTAATCATTATATGCATGTATGACTTAATAATTTGTTGTAAATTTTACCTGTCTCCAAAATAATTCAAAAACAAATATTATCAACCCCTTAGTATTTGAGGTCAACACCTGGTAAATAGGATTGCGTAGAAACAAAGTAACAGTTTGCATATTGGGTATCAAATTGTCTTGCAGTAAATATTGAAATCAATACTAAAATCAAAAATAATCAATAATAAAGTGTATCTTTCTTCACATGAAATTGAGCCTCTCAAGTGGCGCCCCTCCTTAGATACAGAAATTGAATAGCATACATTTGGATATCATTACTGTACCTCCTTTATCACAGTTAAATGCAAACAAGCTTGTATTTGTGTTGTTTTGGAGTGTTTTTCCCACGTCAAATACTTGTGCCCCTTCATGGAATGCAAGGGAAAAGGTGTTATTCACTACTTTTAGTAACAAAAAACTGAGAAAGCTGAACTTAAAAGGAAAACAACCATCTGTATAAATTGAGAAAGAAAGCTTCAATTACACTTGAAAAATGACATACTAGTGTGCATGCAATCTTTTACAAAACTGTTGGAACTTAATGCTGTCCTTCTTTCTTATTTCCTTCCCCTTTTTTTAACTGGATCCCATCCCCTTTCAATGTTTGATTTTTGTTGTTGTTGTTGGGTTTATTTGAAGAAAAAACCCTAACCTTAACAATGGTCAACATTCAACTGAGTTGGAGAGGGAGGTAAACAAATTATTCAAATGTCCTGAGAATGGAAAAAATACTAGTTAAAAATAACAGAATATAGAACAAAGAAACCAGAAACTGTCATTATTGATGAATTATGGATTTTGAATAATTAACAATAGACTAGAATGGTAAATACCGTCATGGTTCATATGCCCAAGCAAATTGACACCCATATCATATGACCTGACTAATTATGAAAATGGCATCTCACACTAAGTCCCACATAGCATCCCACATGGCATCCCACCATGTCCCACATGACATCCCATCCCATCACTTGTCCCACATGGTATTCCACCCTATCTCCCACATGGCATCCAACCCCATGTCCCACATGACATCCTATCCCACCCCTTGTCCCACATGGCATTTCCACCATATCTCCTACATGGCATTCCACCATGTCTCACATTGCATTCTGCCAAATGTCCCACGTGGCATTCCACCATGTCCCAGATGGCATCCCATTCTATGACCCATATGGCATCCCACCCATGTTCCACATGGATCCCATCCCATGTCCAAAATGACATCCCACCCCATGGCCCATGATGGGTGATGGGTTCGTTTCATACTTGTCATTTGTGTAGTTGGTAGTAAGGAAGGAATTCCCCATTTCACATATACAATCGGGTAGGCTTAATTTGAAGGGGAAGGGATGTGGATGAGGAGTTTTCAGTTTGGGATTCCAGTTTAATATTTGTTGCCATTCCAACAATTTGAAAATGCCCTGAAGACACACATACTGTACTGCCACACACACACACACATAAATTTCAAGTCATTCATATAGTGCTGACTCACTTGACTTAGTCGCTCAATTGTGAAATGAGAGAAATCATGAAAGAGAAACATATTAATCAAACAAACCATTTTCACTTTAACATTATTTGATTTGCAAAAAACAAAAAAATCACAAAAACCAGTAACACTACAGAGCTTTGCCAATGAGCAAGAAGTAGGCCCTAACTTAAGTGGATTAAACTTGTCCTTGGATCAATGAGTATGTCTTTTATAATGCCCAAATGTAACGTCAGTGTCATCAGTAAATTAAATGAGTAGTCACTGTCAGTAGGCTATAGTGTACAGAGAACCATTACCGTTACGCAAGAAGGCCTAAGCTACACACTTTTACAGTGATCTGGTGATACTAAAAATAATAAGTTTTGACTGACGTTAGGCCCGATTTGAATATAAATTGCTGACTTCTGTTAGAGATTTACACAATCAAAACAATGTCAAACATTGTGAAACATTTACACAATCAAACCATGTCAAACATTTACACAATCAAACCATGTCCCATATGATATCCTATCCCATCCTTTGTCCTATATAACATTCCACCATATCTCCCACATGGCATTGCACCATGTCCCACATGGATTCCATCCTATGTCCCACATTTCTCCAACCATGTCCCACATTTATCCAACCATATGTCCCACATGGCATCCCTCCATTATCCCACATGGCATCCTTCCCTGTGTCCAACATGGCATCTCTCCCTATGTCCCCCAATTTTCCTGTATCTCACACTTTACAAGTTTTTTTTTTTTTAATCAAATGAAAAAAAGGAAATACATCAAAAACTGTAGAAAACTCTTCAAAACGATAAAAATTTAAGGAAGGTATTGTAGACTACTTTGTTATTGCAAAACACAATCAAAGAAAGAAGGAGTAAAAGTTTTGCAAGTTTTTCAACTTCTAATCGGTTCTGACAACTAAGAATCTTTAAACAAGTTCAATCCCATAAAAAATCACTTATTTTCATACTGCAGGTATCAAATTCTTAGACTATCATACTGTAGTTACCAAAAAAATATTTCATACCGCAGTCTAATTTTAAAATTCTAGGCAGCACATACCTACTACTTTAGTAAGGAAATGCCTCTCCCCCATCCTCACTGGGAGGGGGTGGGGAGGGTGGTTTACATACTGTTCCAACATGTTTTTGCCCAAGATTTTAAGCTGTATACTTCACAGCACATAGTGTCATGAACTTAAAGACTTTTCTGTAGGAAAAAAGAAATTGAAGCTGATTGATAGTCAATGTTAGAAATACTTCATGCACCACTACACACATGGCCCACTACACACATGGACCACTACACACATGGACCAATACACACATGGACCACTACACACATGGACCAATACACACATAGATCACTACACACATGGACCACTACACACATGGACCACTACACACATGGACCAATACACACATGGACCAATACACACATAGATCACTACACACATGGACCACTATACACATGGATCACTGCACACATGCACCACTACACACATGCACCATAACACACATGGACCACTACACACATGCACCACTACACACATGCACCACTACACACATGGACCACTACACACATGGACCACTACACACATGGACCACTACACACATGCACTACACACATGGACCACTACACACATACACCACTACACACATGGACCACTACACACATGGACCACTACACACATGGACCACTACACACATGGACCACTACACACATGCACCATAACACACATGGACATAGACCACTACACACATGGACCACTACACACATGGACCACTACACACATGGACCACTACACACATGGACCACTACACACATGGACCACTACACACATGCACCATAACACACATGGACATAGACCACTACACACATGGACCACTACACACATACACCACTACACACATGGACCACTACACACATGGACCACTACACACATGGACCACTACACACATGGACCACTACACACATGCACCATAACACACATGGACATAGACCACTACACACATGGACCACTACACACATGGACCATAACACACATGGACATAGACCACTACACACATGGACCACTACACACATGCACCATAACACACATGGACATAGACCACTACACACATGGACCACTACACACATACACCACTACACACATGGACCACTACACACATGGACCACTAACACATGGACCACTACACACATGGACCACTACACACATGCACCATAACACACATGGACATAGACCACTACACACATGCACCACTACACACATGCACCACTACACACATGGACCACTACACACATGCACCACTACACACATGGACCACTACACACATGGACCACTACACACATGGACCACTACACACATGGACCACTACACACATGGACCACTACACACATGGACCACTACACACATGGACCACTACACACATGGATCACTACACACATAGACCACTACACACATGGACCACTACACACATGCACCATAACACACATGGACATGGACCACTACACACATGGACCACTACACACATGGACCAAGGAGTAGGATTGAATGCTTTGACCTAGAAAAGAGATCACAGTTAATTTTCTTTTTGCAGAGAAATCTGCACACAAATTTGTGATCACTCCCAAGAAAAACAGCTCTAAATTAATACAATTTCTATTCCCCAGAACTTAAACAGGTTTTACATATGAATTTGGTCCTGTTACTACAAGCTAATAAGGATTCCTCTTACAACATGCTTTTCAGGATTCTATCCCCGAATCGTAAGTCATATATCTCAACTTAAAAGATGAAAAGATTTTTCACCCATCTTCAAAACAGGGATCACACAAACTGGTTCTCCTTTAATTCTCTCTTGCAGAAGACAAACATTTCATTTTCTCTGTGTGTGGAGTACATTCAACTTATCAGAAGAGCACTTGAGCAGCATCTATCCACAGCACGAGAGGCTTACAGATTTCCCCTCAAGAAATCTCAATGGTGATGTTTGATCTCATTCCAATAGTGAGATGTTTTAATCAAAACATTAGTGTTAGGATATTAATACCCATGACACAGTTTTGGCCTCTTGGTGGCTTAGGCAATATTTTCTTTTATAACAAATTACATTTTCTTGATTGAAGGGAACAGATGCTTTTGTTAGGTGAGAATACTTGGTGTAGAATAATGAAGTTTCTTCTTAATTACTACAACCAAGACTTCTCCCTAATCATGTACAATATTACCAGGGAAAACTGTGCATCACATCTCTATGCCAAGTAAGACACAGAAATTCTGCACAATTCATGCGTTGATAAGAAAGGAAAGCTGACATTTCCCTACTTTTAGCAAGTTAAGCCTAACGTTTCCATTAATCAACTTCTGTTTTAATACAGGGTCGTGATTCCCAGAGGATATGTCCCCCAAAAGTGTAAATAATCAGTACATTTTTGGGAAAATTTGCCTCGTCTCCGCCTCCTCAATTTGGGGATAAGAGGCCATGGCCACCCCCACCCCCTCCCTACACACACACACTTTTTGGATGAGAATTACAGCCCTGTCTGTTATTACCTGTGTGTATTCAGTATTTCAAAGAATGTTCATGTGACATGTGATCATTTTTTCATAGCCTTTTCTCTGAGAATATTTTTCATCAAAGAATATATCCTAAGAAAGTGAATTGGTGAGAAACAAAGAAGTAATGTTCCTTATTATAAGCTGAATGATGAGGTATTTCCATTAATACTGCTGTCACCTCTTGAATATTTTGAGACATCACAACAATTATTAAGTCTATACATTGTGACAAACAATTCGTACAAATAGAGAATTTAGGCCTCAAGTCTTACAATCTTCTTTCATAAAATGAAGAAAGCAAATTTTATGATTTAACATATTTACTTGCAAAGTGAGAAACAACCTATACAGATTAAAAGCAACGAACATACACATCCCGTCAAATTTAATTCAAAATGCATGATAGATCATTTCAACAGATTAACATTTACCAAATTTATCAACATAGGCAATTACATTATTATAAAAACATCATAATGTAACCAGATTTTTTAAGTTAAACAATAATAAGCAACTTCAAAACTAATTGACACTTAAACAATGAAAACTTAATGAAGTAAAATCTTCAGCTGAGCTTCAATAATGTAGGAGCACGTCAGCATTATTCTGATTTTAATTATGGCTCACAATGAGGAGCATTCTTTTAATTCTATTTATATTCCCTTTTCAACTATTAATTGTGGCACTTATTTTATATCCAATATTAATTTACCTGTACACTGCTAAATCTTTTCACTTGTTTTAAGCTGAAGCACTGTGACAGACATGTTGAATTACCAATTAGTATTCAAGAGACAAGGAATTGTTAATCAAAATATCTTATTTTATGCTGATAAGCTCTATAGTTTCAATAAAATGAACAGAATCATTTCCAGCAAATGTTATAAACTAAGAGCTCTAATTTTATGATTCAATCAAA